>SOZL01001506.1:72038-108406 GCA_009733165.1 Naja naja
CACCAGATTGAGCAAAGTTGAAAAGGCAGGAGTGAATCATTGGATGGGAGATTGACAGGTCAGATTCTACCTGAGATTTCAAATGTGGAGGAAGAAAGGTGTGAAAATCTTGCTGAAAAAAATGACAGAAATACTGGCAGAGGCACTAGAGATAACCTAAGAGAAAATGATGGATGGAATGGATGAAGTGTTCATGTCTATACAAGATATAAATGAATAAGCTACCAAGAGAAGTTCATATTAGATTTACTAAGAAAATTATTAAAGCAACAGATACAGGTGGCAAGAGAAAAGACGTTAAAGTATAAAATAAAAGAAATTGTGGTGCTGAAACAAATACCAAGAAGAGTAGAGAGATGAGAAAGAATTTCTTTCTGACTAAAGAGTTACTTAAAGAGAGGTAAATTACAGATGGCTGATACCAGAAGGTCTTTTGTTCACTTGGCAGGAACAAAGACATTGAATTGACACGTTGAAAAGGGAGTTTATTTTTTAGAATACCCAGAGGAAGAAGAGGAAGATATAAGAAAAGAAGAGTCTTTGATTGAATTTCAAGAGGAGTGTATAGCAGCAATTGAAAAGAAAAGAAAAAGGTGCAGTAGGTGGCATACCCAGAGAGCAACGAGAAGTAAGATCCACTAGAGCAAATAAAACCTCTGGATGAGAGAAACTGATTATTGATGAATATAAATGGACTTAATTTAGCTACTAAAAGAAGGAAAGTATTTCATAAATTAGAGAAATTAAAGTTTGATATAATTTGTCTGCAAGAAGTACATATTAAAAAACAACATGAATACATATTGAAACAAAAAAAAGTTAGAAATTATTCATGTCATTGGCACAATGTCAAAAAAGAGTGGTCCTATGTATCAGAGACACAATTCCAACAGAGTCAATTTATAAAGATGTTGATGGAAGGATTTTGATGGTGGAAATAATGGACAATAATGTAAAAACACTTTTAATAGCAATTTATGCTCCAAATGATAATCAAGAAGAATTCTACAAGAAATTGCATATGAAAATAATTGAACTGGACTATATTAATATTTGCATGATGGGAGATTTCAATAGAATAATTAATGAGCAGTTGGATTATAAAATACAGAAATCAACAAAGAAAACTAGAAAGACATTACCAAAATCCTTTTTTTGAATGATAGAGGAAGTAAATTAAAAGATGCATGGAGAGAGAGAAATGTGGAAAATAAGCAATATACTTTCTATTCAAATAGGCAAGCATCATGGTCTAGAATAGATATGATATGGATATCAGCAGATTTATTTTCTATATACAAGAAATTGAAATAGGAGCAAGTACTTGGGCAGATCATAATCCAATGACAATTGGAAAGGACAAAAGAGGAGATCTAGATGGACTTTAAATAATACTATTAAAGGGAAAAGACTTCAAACAGAAAATTGAGAGAGAATTGGTTTTCTTTTAAAGAAAACAAAAAAAGAGGATACATCGTTACAGAATCTCTGGGACAATATGAAGGCCTACTACAAGAGGTTTGATAATAGAATATACAAAAAAAGAAATATAAAACAGAAAAGGACTTTTAAAATACTGGAAGATGACTACAAGAAACTGGAAAAGAATTACAGAAATTTCCACAAAAGACATTAAAATTAAAATGGACATAACTAAACCTAAAATGGGATTAATGGAAAAGAGGAACTACACAAAGATTAAAATAAACAGAATTATTTTGAAGATGCAAATAAACCAGGAAAATGGTTAGCTTATAAACTGAGAAAGGAAAGAGAATCAAGGAGGATTAACCACCTAATAGATGAAAAAGGACATGTCTGCTATGGAAGTGAAGAAAAGTATCATACAAGACTATTATGGAAAATTGTATTATCAAGAGAATAATCAAGAAGAAAAAATTAAACAATATTTACAGAATGCAAAATTACCACAGATACCCAAAGACATTGAAATAATGTCAGAAGGGAACATAACAATGATGGAATTAACAGAAGCTTTAAAAGAAACAAAATACAGGAAAGCACCAGGTCCAGATGGATTGATACAGAAGGAAGATACAGATCCACAGCAAGTTAAAAATTATAGGCCTATTTCCGTATTAAATTCAGACTATACAATTTTGGCAGAAAGATTGAAAAGATATTTAAATAATTTTATTCATGTTGATCAAAATGGATTTCTGCCAAAGAGACAAATTAAACAGGCAGTGATGGGGGTATCCCGACACTCCCATGTTACACCCTCCTGGCGTGACTTGCATTGTTGCCAGTTGCCTTCCGGGTCTCCTTCAAGGTGTTAGTAACAACTTATAAAGCCCTAAAATGGGTCCAGGGCAGGTAGAAGGCATCTCCTGCCAGCATCATACTCGATCGCCTCGGCAGCTCCCACAGGAGGGGCCTCCTGGGAATACTGTCGGTTAGGCACTGTCACTGGTCCCCAGGGCTAGGGCCTTTTCGGGAGTCAGCCCTATGGAATCAGCTCCTGTGGATCCCCCTGATCTCCGCCTTTAATCGAGACCTGAAGACTTGGTTTCAGCAGGCCAGCTGGATTGACCGGGTGGGTTGTTTTAATTGTACTGTTTTTATCGTAATTTTAATTGTTTTAATGTTTTTAGTAATTTTAGACTTGTTTTGCTTAATATTGTTTTATTGTAAATATTTCTCTTTTATATGTTCTGGGAGAGAAGGCATGTTCAAATAATAATAATAATAATAATAATAATAATAATAATAATAATAATAATAGAATAATTCTGGATACTTTGGAATACTATGAGGCACATCCTGAAAAGCAAATGGCTTTGATGTTTTTAGATGCTCAAAAAGCCTTTGATAATGTGAGTTGGTGTTTTATGTTATTACAATTGGCACAAATGGGCTTTGGTAAAAATTTTATCCAAGCCATTGAAATGATATATCATAAACAAGGTCATGATAAATGGAGAATTGACAGAATCTATAGATATAAGAAAAGGGACTAGACAAGGTTGTCCACTGTCGCCTCTGCTGTTTGTGTTAACACTGGAAGTGTCGAATAGGAATATTAGAGAAGAAAAAGAAATAAAAGGAATGAAAATTAAAAAGGAAGAGTATAAATTGCAAGCTTTTGCAGATGACCTGGTATTTATATTAGAGGATCCATTGGAAACAGCACCTAAACTATTAGAAAAGATAGAAGAGTATGGAAAGGTAGAAGGTTTGAAAATTAATAAGGATAAAACAAAGATATTAACAAAGAATATGTTAGCAAGACAAAAGAAAGAGTTGGAAGAAGTCTTAGAAATCCAGGTCACAAATAAGGTTAAGTACTTAGGGATATATGTTACACAAAGATGTAGTACACTAAAAGGAGATAATTATCTTAAACTCAAACAGCAGATTGCGACAGATTTGGCAAAATGGAAAAATTTACAATTATCATTGATTGGGAGAATATCAACAATTAAGATGAATGTATTGCCTAGAATTTTATATTTATTCCAGACAATTCCAATTAGATTAGGGAAAGAGTTTTTTGAAGATTTAAATAAAATTGTGTTGAAATATATTTGGCAGGGCAAGAAAGCGAGAATAAAACTTAAGCTGGTACAAGATGCAAGAATAAGAGGAGGGTTCGCTTTGCCCAACTGGGAACTATATTGTCAGGCAGCAAATTTGATGTGGGTAAAGGAATGGATAACATTAAGGAACTATTGACCTTAGAAGAACATGACCTGCTGTTGGGGTGGCATGCTTTTCTTTGGTATAAGGGAACTAAAACAGAAGGGTACTTCAGAAGACATATTCAAGATGTTTTGTTTTTAAATTGGGAGAAGACAAAAAAGAAATATTATTTAAAAATTCCATTATGGATATCTACTATTGAAGCTTTTTCTTATCCAATTATATATATAAAGGAACAAACAGTTAGATATGGTGACATATTGAATGAAAATGGTGAACTTAAATCTATGCAAGCGTTGGAAGAACAAGGTGTAAAAATGAATTGGTTTTCATATTTGCAAATACAATCCAGATTTGATGAAGATATTAAAATAGAAGGTATTTATGATAAGTTGACTGAGCTAGATAAAATTTTGATAGGTACTGATGAAAATGTAATTAAAAAACTTTATGGACATTTATTAGAATTTAAATTGGAGGAGAAGCAAGTTAAAGAAACGATGATTGCTTGGGGGGAAAATTTTGGATATGGGATTGATTTAGAGAAATGTCAAAAATTATGGTCGCAAAATTATAAAATGACAATGTCAGCTGCTTATAAAGAAAATCTGTATAAGATGTTTTACAGGTGGCACTTACCCCCAATGAGAATTGTGAGAATGTTTAAGAATAAATCGGATAAATGTTGGAAATGTCATCAGATACCTGGCTTGTATTACCATATGTGGTGGACGTGTTCGGACGCAAAAGATATTGGACTAAAATCCACACGTGGTTGGAAAAAATGATAAAACAACATATAGACTTCAAACCAGAAATATTTTTATTGGGAATTATACTGGAAATCTACAGTAAAGAATTAAAATATTTGATTGTAAATGTGTTGACAGCAGCTAGGATTGTATTTGCTAAGAATTGGAGAAATGAAAAAATACCTATGCAGGAGGAAGTTATTAAGAAAATCATGGACTGTGCTGAAATGAGTAAATTGACATTTGAAATTAGAGAACAAGAAGATAAACAATTTTACATGATATGGGATTTGTTTTATCAATCGTTGGATAAAAAGACATGGTAATGTAATACATTAAGAAACCTTATAATAGAAGTTTAATAGATTGATATAAAATATAATGTAAATATATATAACCATTGGATGAAAGTGTAATATAAACTTTATAACAAAAATTAAGAATATCTCGTATAAATGATGGAATAGTTTAGTCATGAATGATTAATAACTGATAAATGTATAAGCATATCTTAGATTGACAATATGAGAATCTATATAAACTATGAGTGATGACTATGAAAGGATGGCACGAAAGATTTGTAACTAACTGACACGCTGTATGTATACAAAATGGAAGATGGTTTTATGTTTTTTATATTTTGTCTGTACTTGTTTGTCTTAAAAATCTTTAAAAAAGAAAAAAGAAATGTTTAAAGACACCTAATCATGTGTGTGAAAAAGAAAGTCTATTAAGAAATGTTTAAAGATGCCTGATAATGTGTGTGAAATTCAAAGTCTATTAAGAAATTTTTAATGACCCCAAATAATGTTTGTGAGAATGAAAGTGTATTAAGAAATGTTTAAAGACCCCTAATCATGTGTGTGAAAATGAAAGTGTACTAAGAAATGTTTAATGACCCCTATTAATGTTTGTGAAAATGAAAGTGTATTAAGAAATGTTTAATGACCCCTAATAATGTGTGTGAAAATGAAAGTGTATTAAGAAATGTTTAAAGACCCCTAATGTTTGTGACAATGAAAGTGTATTAAGAAATGTTTAATGACCCCAATAATGTGTGTAACAATGAAAGTGTATTAAGAAATGTGTAAAGATGCCATATAATGTGTGTGAAAATGGAAGTGTATTAAGAAATGTTTAAAGACATGTGATAATGTGTGTGAAAACGAAAGTGTATTATGAAATATTTAATGACCCCTGATAATGTTTGTAAAAATGAAAGTGCATTAAGAAATGTTTAATGAACTCTGATAATGTTTGTGGAAATGAAAGTGTATTATAAATGGACTAATTTCCGCTTCTAAAACACCAGATGGATTTGTAACTGGCTGAGAAACCATACTCAATGAGTAGTCCTTAATGGTACTACATCTACATGGAAGGAAGGAAGCAGTGGGGTACCACAAGGTTCTGTCTTAGGCCCAGTACTCTTCAATATCTTCATAAATAACTTCGATGAGGGAGTAGAAAGGGAACTCATACCACAGAAATGTATGCCGACCCATTTGTAAATCATGTCATTCCAACATTAATAACCTTTTATTTCTCAATGTTATCCATTCTTTCATCCATGTTAATGGCGTGGCATGGTAATATATTTCCCAATTAGGCAACCCAAATCCTCCTCTAGTTCTAGCATCCTGTAACATTTTAACATTAATTCTTGCTTTCTTCCCTTGCCATATATATTTCAGTACCATTTTATTAATATGTTCAAAATATTTTTTTTCTAATTTTATCGGAATTGTTTGAAACAAATAAAACACTTTAGGTAATATGTTCATCTTAATTGCCGTGATTGTTCCTATTAATGATAACTGCATATTACCCCATTTTTCTAACTCTGTCTCAATTTGTTGTTTCAGTTTATAATAATTATCTTCTTTAATTGTTCCACATCTTGCCGTCAACTGAATTCCTAAGTATTTAACTTTGTTTAGAATCTGAATATCTATACTCTGTCAATTCTTTTGTTTGTTTGTTTCTTTATCATATTTTTCACCAATATCTTAGTTTTCTCTTTATTTATTTTTAATCCAGCCATTTCCCCATAATCCTCTATTCTGTTTATTAGCTTGGGTCCTGTTCCTAGAGGTTCTTCTATTATAAAAACTAAATCATCTGCGAATGCCTGCGATTTATACTCCTCTTTTCTTATTTCCATCCCTTTTATTTATTTATTATTTATTTATTATTTAGACTTGTATGCTGCCCCATCTCCGAGGACTCGGGGTGGCTCACAACTAAAACCAATCCACAACAATAAATTAATTTAAAACTGTATTAAACAATCACAAGTCTAATTTAAATTAAAACCCCAATATGCCATTTAAAATGTCCCCCCCCCAGGAGATCAGCACAGCCCAGCCTGTTCGAATAACCAAGTTTTCAGGTTGTGGTGGAAGGTGTGAAGGTCAGGGGCCAGGCAGAGCCCCAGGGGAACCGCCACAGAGTAGGCCCGTCCCCAGGGCGCCGCTAACCAGCATTGACTCGCCGACGGCACCCGAGCCTGTCTGTGTGCTCGTACAGGGCGGTTGGTACTCAATATCGGCAGGAGACGCTCCCGTAAATATCCCGGACCCATGCTTTGTAGGACTTTGAATGTTAACCCTAGAACCTTGAATCTCACCCGGAGGGCAACCGGTAGCCAATGCAGGTCACGCAGGAGGGGTGTAACATGGGAGTATCGGGAGACCCCCATCACCACCCATGCGGCCGCATTCTGCACCAGCTGCAATCTCCGGATGACATGCAAGGGCAGTCCTAAATAGAGAGCGTTGCAGTAGTCGAGTCGGGAGGTTACAAGAGCATGAGTGACTGTGCGCAGGGCATCTCGGTCCAGAAACGGGCGTAGCTGGTGAACCAGCTGGACCTGGGCAAAGGCTCCCCTGGCCACAGCTCCCACCTGCTCCTCTAACTTGAGCTGTGAATCCAGGAGGACCCCCAGGTTCTGAGCCCTTTCCATAGGGAGCAACACCTCTCCCGCTATGACCAAAGGTGGAATCTGTTGACTGGTCCGAGATGCCTGTACGCACAGCCACTCCGTCTTAGCCGGATTGAGCTGTAGTTTGTTCCTGCCCATCCAGATCTGTACTGCATCCAGACAACGGGATATTACGGAGAGGGCATCACTGATTTGGTTTGCGGTGGAGATATACAACTAGGTATCACCAGAGTACTGATGATACCTCACCCCAAAACCACGGATGATCTCACCCAGCGGCTTCATATAAATGTTGAACAGGAGGGGCGAGAGGACCGACCCCTGAGGGACCCCATGAGTGAGTGCCCTTGGGGTCGACCTCTGCCCCCCTGCCAACACCGATTGTGAATGCCCTGAGAGGTAGGAGGAGAACCACTGCAAAACAGTGCCTCCCACTCCCAACCCCTCGAGGCGCCGCAATAGGATACCATGGTCGATGGTATCAAAAGCTGCTGAGAGATCTAATAGGACCAGGACAGAGGAAAATCCCCTGTCCTGAGCCCTCCAGAGATCATCCACCAACGTGACTAATGCCGTCTCCATGCTATACCCAGGCTGGAAGCCCGATTGATACGGATCTATAAGAGTATAAGAGTAATACATGCTTCCATCCTTGAGTTAGATATTTTTGCCTTAATCAGTATCTCATTTACTACTTCTAATAGTATATCGCTTATTGAGTCCTGTAGAGCTTTATACATTTCTGCTGGCAAGCCATCCGGCCCTGGTGCTTTCCCATTATTTTGTCTTTTAATTACTTCTGTTAGTTCCATTATTGTAATTTTCCCCTCTAATATTGTTTTGATTCCTTCTGGCATTTTAGGTAGCTCCATCTTCTTTAAATATTCCTCTATTTCTCCTTTCTCCACTTGTTCTTCTTCATATAGTTCTCTATAATATTTTTGTATTATTTCTTTTTTATCTTCATTTCTATAATATAAATTTATTTATTTATTATTTGGACTTGTATGCCACCCCATCTCCGAAGACTCGGGGTGGCTCACAACTAAAAACAACAATAAATAATTAAAAAGAATTAAACCGTTCACAAGCCCAAAAAGTTACAAAACTAAAATTTACAATAATTTAAAATAATTTTTAAAAAACCCATCCCCCCCAGGGAGGGGTCACAGGCCAGATTGGTCGAACAACCAGGTCTTCAGATCATGGCGGAAGGTGCGGAGGTCAGGGGCCAGGCGGAGCCCCATGGGCAATTGGTTCCAGAGGTCAGGGGCCGCAACAGAATAGGCTCGTCGCCGGGGGACCGCCAGCCGACATTGACTTGCTGATGGGACCCCGAGGAGTCCTTGCCTATGTGCTCGCACAGGGCGGTTGGAGCTCGATATCGGCAGGAGTCGCTCCCTTAGGTATTGAGGACCCATGTTGTGAAGGACTTTTATGTTAAAACCAAAACCTTGAATCTCACCCGGAGTGCAACCGGCAACCAATGCAGGCCGCACAGGAGGGGGGTAATATGGGAGAATCGGGAAACTCCCATATTATAAATTCCCTTTATCATCCATTAGTTGAGATATCCTTTTCTTTTCCTTCTCTTTTTTCAGTCTATATGCTATCCATCTTCCTGGCTTATTTGCATTTTCAAAAAAGTTCTGTTTAGTATGTTTTATTTTTTGTGCTAGTTCTTCTTTATCAATTATTTCTATTTTATGTTTTGTCAAGTTCATTTTATTTTGGATTTTTTTTTTGTGCATTTTTTTGTAGTTCTCCTTCCAGTTTTTTGTATTCTTCTTCTAACATTTTTTGTGCCTGTTTTTTCTTTCTATTTCTTTTTCCCATGTATGTTATTGTTAATACTCTTATATAAGCTTTAGCTGTATCCCATACATTTTGTAGCGAAGTTTCTTCTTTTTTGTTCTTCTTAAAGAAAAATTTCAATTCCTTTTCCATGTATTCAATATATTCTTTTTCTCTTAATATTGAATTATTCATTGTCTATCTTGACCTCTTCTTTTGTCCCTTCCATATTATTTTGATCAGATTGTGATCTGCCTATGTATTTGTTTCAATACTTATGTCTTCTATATTAATAATTATCTCTGTTGTTGCCCATATCATATCTAATCTGGACCAAGATAAATGTCTATTTGTATAAAATATATGTTGTTTCTTTTCTGGGTACCTTTCTCTCCATGCATCTTGGATTGCTAGTTCTTCTGCCATTTTTGGTAATATTTTTCTGTTCTTTTTATTTTTCTTTTGTGTTTTATAGTCTTTTTTAGAATCCACTATTGCATTGTAATCTCCAATAATACAAATATTTTCATATTCCGGTTCTATTATTTTCTTATGTAATTTATCATAGAATTCTTCTTGATGTTCATTTGGGGCATAAATTGCCACTAATAATATTTGCTTATGATTCATCAATATTTCAACTATTAATACTCTCCCCTCATTGTCTTGGTAAATTAATTCTGTTTTTATAGTGTCCTTTATATATAATGATATTCCTCTTTTACTTTGTTGTGCCAGTGTAGTATATAATCTCCCAATTTTAGGATAATCTAATGTTTTCTCATATTGTTTTTTAATATGTACTTCTTGCAAACAAATTATATCCAATTTTAATTTCTCTAATTTGTTAAATATTATTTTCCTTTTAATTGCCGAATTTAGTCCATTTATATTAATCGTCATTAATTTAATTTCTTCTTCCATGTCTTTATTTATTATATGCTCTTGTTGCTCTTGTCACTCTCATCTCCCTTGGTTCCTTTGGTCTCTCTTCTTCCCTAGTTGCTCTCTCTTCCCATTCTCTTTTCCCTTTGTCGTCTTTCATCCCTTTCTGCAGCAGCTTCTGTCAGTTTTATTTCTTCCATCTCTCTTCTTTTTTCACCTTCATATTCTCTAAAGTGTTGATCATAAAATAGTTCTGCTTTCTCAATTGTGTCTAATCTGTGTCTTTGCTCCCGCCATGTCACCATTATTCCTTCTGGTATCAGCCATCTAAAATTAATTTCCCTTTTAATTAAACACTTTGTCAGGAACTGATATTCTCTTCTCAAGTCTCTAACACTTCTTGGTACTTGTTTCAACACTGTTATCTCCTTTCCTTTACATTTAATGCATCATCTCTCACAGCTCTTAATATTTCTGTTCTTACAGCTTTCTTTGTAAATCTGATGTGTACTTCTCTTGGTAATTTATGTCTCAACCCATATCTGGTCTGAACTCTAAAGATTTCATCTATATCAGATATCATTTTCTCTTTTGTCTCTTCCAGAACTACTGCCAGTAGATCTGCCATTATGTCTGCTAGGTTCTCATCTTTGTCTTCTACAACATTTTGAAATCTTAGATAATAATCAGCTTTGTCCATCTCCAGCATGACAATTTTTTTCTCTTTGCTTTGATCAGAGCTTGTTAATCTAAAATCCATTTCTCCTATTCTTTGTTCTATTAAAGATGTTTTCTCTTCCATTTTCCCCATTTGTTCCTCATTCTTCATCATCAATTGTTGAATATTCTCTATTTTCCCTTCTACAATATCTACTTTTCCTTCCATCTTCCCTATTTTTCATCCTTCTTTCCAAATTGTTCTTGCATCATTTGAAGTATTGTTTTAATTTCCATCTGCATTGTCATTGCCTTTTCTTGTTGAATCATCAGGTGAATAGATCTTTGCCCACCAGGGCTGGACATTGTAGAAGATGATGGTGAGGATGGTGCAGATGTCGCTGGTTTTTTCATTCTTTAGTGTTGTATTTGTTGTCTCTTGTATGTAGAATCAATTTATAATCCACAGAGTCTTCTCCCCAAAGGTTTTCTTCAGTCTCTTCTGTACCCTAATCCAACATATTCCACAAAAGTAATATTATACAATCCAAAGAGAAGGTGAAAAACAGTATCCAAAGTTAAAAAGCTCAATAAAAATAGGAGAGCATAAAGAAAAAAGAAAAAAATGGATAAAAGTAAAGTACAAAGATTAATTTTTAAGGAAAAAAGAAAAAAAGAAAAAAAAACCAATTAAAAAGGAGAAAAGAAAAATGAAAAAAAACCAGAATTAAGAAAAAAGCACTAATAATAAAATGTTCAAAAAGGGGGAAAAGAAAAACAAAAGAATAAAATATGTATATAATAATATCCACTAGGAAGGATATGATTAAAATCCAGCTGCAATTCACTTTATATCACCAGTCAGTGTACAACCTTCAACTGTTTCTCTTAGCTGTCTTCCACAGTGCAATCTTGCCACACTAATCCAATCAGATCACATAAAAGAAAAAAGAAAAAAAAATCCAAGCACTTCAGTGAAAGGAGTCCTGGTTTCTATTCCTTTGTATCTTTTTTGTTTCTTTTAGTGTACAAGAATTACATTGTTTCCAGTATAAGTTCTCAATGTAACCCTCTGTCCCTGTAAATAATAGTATCTTATTTTGTCTTTTCCCAGCTCTCAAGGTCAGACTGGTAATTCAATACTCATTTCTCCTTTTCACCTTTATTTTCAATTTTTTTCATCCCAGTAGGTGGCACTGTTACACTGCTTTCCCTTTAACTTTGAACGTTAACATTATTTATAGGTCTCTTAAAAGTTTTAAAAGTCAGGGAAAAGAATAATTCAAAAACAATGGTAAACCCAATTTCTTTTCTTGAACTCCTTAATTTATTTATATGAACTCAAATGATCCAGTCCAGTTTTAAAAATAATTGAAAAAGATTCCTGTTCTTTGTTCCATAATTAATGGCTTCCTCTTTCTATTTGCACCAGAAACTGCTTTCCTTGTCACTTTCTTCTGGGGGTGACTTTAACACCACCCACCCTTTAATTCTGGCTTTCTCTTCTCCCTGTTCTTTTCAAGGGGCTCTTTTCTTGGATGTTTAAGAAAAATTGAAACTATCACCTAATTTGCGCATACTTTCTCTTTTCTTCTTTCTGTCAGAGACTGTCCCAGCCTTGTAGCAGTTCACTGTGACCGCTTCCCTTTCAAGTCAGCTAGAGAGGCTATCTCTGGATCTACCAGGGATATTGCGGTATCCCTGGGATCAGCAGAGTGGTACAGGAGAAGTAAAACACATGGGTATGTTCAAAGGCATATGGTCAGGGATGTATTGTTACTTGTATGGGGAAAAAATACAGAACAACATTACATGAAGATATCAGTCTGGTTATCAACAATGGAAGCACTTATACATCCAAATGTTTGTAAAATGGGAAGTGTTGCCAGATATAAAGATATTTTAAATGAAAAGGGTGAGCTCAAAACAAAACAAGAATTGAATGAACAAGGGTTAGAAATGCATTGGTATTCATATATGCAAATACAATAAAGGTATGTAAAAGACATTAAAGCTGAAGGGATTAATAAGGAGTTGACAGAATTGGATAAAATATTAACAGGAACAGAAGATAAGCTGATTAAAAGACTATACTGTTATTTATTAGGTGTTAAACTAGAAGAGGAACAAGTTAAAGAAACAATGATAGCATGGGCAAATTTTTTTGGATATGCCATAGAACTAGATAAATGGCAGAAATTATGGGATAGAAACTATAAATTAACAATATCAACAGCATATAAAGAAAATTTGTACAAGATGTTTTATAGATGGCACTTAGCACCAGCAAAACTAGTGAACACGATAACAGATAACAGATAATCAGAGTTGGAAGGGACCTTGTAGGTCTTCTAGTCCAACCCCCTGCCCAAGCAGGAGACCCTACACCATTTCTGACAGATGGGAGTCCAATCTATTCTTGAAAGTCTCCAGTGACAACGCTCCCACAACTTCTGAGGCCAAGCTGTTCCACAGTGAGATTGTTCTCACTGTCAGAAAGTTTATCCTTATTTTCAGGTTAAATCTCTCCTTGTTCAGTTTCCATCCATTATTCCTTGTCTGGCCTTTGGGTGCTTTAGAAAATAGCTTGACCCCTTCCTCTCTGTGGCAGCCCCTCAAATACTGGATCACTGCTATCATGTCACCCCTGGTCCTTCTCTTCACTAGACTAGCCATGCCCAGTTCCTGTAACTGTTCTTCATATGTTTTAGTCTCCAGTCCCCTAATCATCCTGGTTGCTCTTCTCTGCACTTTTTCTAGAGTCTCAACATCTTTTTTATAGTGTGGTGACCAAAATTGGATGCAGTACTCTAGTCTTACTAAGGCTTTATAGAGTGGTATTAGTACCTCACTTGATCTTGATTGTATCCCTCTGTTAATGCAATTTAGGATTGCATTAGCTTTTTTTGGCTGCTGCTGCACACTGCTGGCTCCCTCTCACAGTTAGTGCTATTGAGCTTGGTTTCACCTAGTCTATATGTGTACTTTTGGTTTTTCTTGCCTAAGTGTAGGACTTTACTTTTCTCTACATTGAATTTCATTTTGTTAAATATGGCCCAGTGTTCTAGTCTGTCAAGATCTATCTGGATCTTGAGCCTATCTTCTTGGGTATTAGCTATTCCTGCCAGCTTAGTATCATCTGCAAATTTGGTAAGTTCCCCTTCTATTCCCTCATCTATGTTGTTAATGAAGATATTGAAGTGGCGAGGGTGCTGGATAGCAGAAGAGTTTGTGAAGAGGGAAACCAGGAAGTAAAGTGAATCAAAAAGGCTGAAAGGTGCAAAGAAAATATATGTAAAAAGAGACACTGTGGAGCTTAACTTTGGCGATATTTAGACTGAGATAAGAAATTCTAAATAGAGACTTGGAAACTGTGAAGAAGTGAAGAAACAGCAGGAGTAAAAGGGAGTCTCTATAAGAACAATGACTTTGCATTTTTGATTGTGACAACTGAAGTGTGAGACATCTACTGGACATCTACTGGCTAGTTAAAAAAAAGAGAAAAGACTTTGAGGTGACTTTTGAAATACTGTGTTGTATTATAATTCTGTTATAAAATTTAAATAATTTAAGCTGATTTTGAAATAATCTAATGAATTATAATTGCATTATATAATCAAGAAAATCAGGATTACTGCTAGTACATTTATTATTATAATCACTACTATTATATCATAGTATATTATTCCCACAAATATTATATTTTTGTATATTTATATTTATAATAATTATAGTAATTTATTTTATATAAATCTTTATTGGATATTGTTATCATCAAATATTAATATATTCATTAAACAACTTGAACTGCGCATGCCCGAGCGCGATGGCCGCTTTGCTATAACACTCTGAGGAGGGGATGTCGGCTTTGTGTCCAGGGGGTGGTGGTATCCGACTTGCAGAGGCCCCCCTGACCTAGTTCCAGCGCCAGAAGCTTCGGAGGTTGAGTTGCTGCTTTTTTTTGGCCCAAGTGTGTCGGCTAGCCGCAGGAACTCGGTGGCGAACCTGGCGACGGCCTTCTCCCTTGCCTCTTCTGGGCCATGGATTTGGGCATTTGCTACGATGAGGCAGCGCTGGGAGCGGCAGTTGAGGTGGCGGTAACCACGTTACAGCTGCAGATGCTGCGGACACTGCGGACGCTGAGGGGGACAAATCTTGGTGAGAGCAGCCGGGAGGCCAGCGCTGATGGCGGCGGCGGTGGGGGCGAGCGGCGGATCTGCTGGCGGCCTTGTCCAACTCGGAGGAGGCTGGTCGGTGGCTGCTGCTGACTTGGTCATCTACCGCCCTACTTGCGGCTGCCGGAATGCCTGGGGGCCGTTTTCTCCCCCCCCCCCGCACCATCTTTTGAAGCTTTATGACTTTGCCCAATCATGGTTCTTTTATCTATGCTGGCTGCAGGGGTGGGGGTTGCACCCATCGAACTGCACCCAATGGCTTCGGCTTTCTATTCATCGAGCCTCCCCCCCCTCCATACTCGGCTACTGGTGTGAGGGACTGGGATGCACCCAACCATTGCAGTGGAAGTGCAATTTGGTGGGTGCACCCCCCCTTTCTTTTTTGTCCCTGCCCTTTATGTTAGCTGTCTGACTGGTCTGTGAGGGTACCCGTGGTGAGAGCATGGTGTTGGCCCTATTCATGGCTCTTGCCATCAGCCTCAGTGTTGCAGTGAGAGGGCAACCTGGACTCGAATCTGGACCCTTCCCCACGGACGGATGTCAGGACGTAGCCGTGTGTTTTTTAACATCTTTTAAGATCTTTATATACCTGGACATTATATTTTATACCATTCTGCCGTTTATCCCCCTTTTTTATTTCCATTTTTTGTATTGTGGTGTAACCTTTTTACGTGTTTTTATACGGTCTTTTGGTTTAATTATTTTTTAGATAAATTTGGGTGAGTGGTGTGAGTGAGTGTAGTGAGTGAGAGAGTGTTTTTGGGGTGAAGACTCCCACCGGCTGGAGACGGTGGTTGATGGTAGTGTGGGATGGACCGCGGAGGAGCTTAAGGGACGGCCGATTTCAGTGGTGACTGGGAGAGGCAGATATGGCGGGAGCCGTGGGGTTAGCCATCATTGGGAAATGTGTGTTTGCCAATTGGTGGCTGTACCGCGTTCCGAACCCTTGTGCTCGTCTCAGGGACCCACTGGCCAGGGAAGACCAGGCTCTGGGCTCAGGCTGTTGCTTTTGAATGCCAGGTCGGTGGTAAGGAGAGCTCCTCTAATCCAGGATTTAATCCTGGAGGAGAGGGCCGACCTGGCGTGCATCACTGAGACCTGGTTGGGGCGGGAGGGGGGCGTTCCCCTCGTTGAGATGTGCCCCTCCGGGTTTCAAGTGGTGCACCAGCCGCGACCTGAGGGCAGGGGCGGTGGAGTGGCAGTAATTGTTCGTCGGGAATTATGTCCACGGGAAGGCCCTGTTCTGGAGATAGACAGGTGTGAGTCCCTCCTTCTGCAGCTGGACCTAGGGGTTCAGGTGGGCCTGTTGCTAATGTACCTGCCTCCCAGCTGCGTTGCAACGGCCCTGCCTGGGCTGCTAGAGGTAGTAGCCGGGTTGGCGGTTGAGTTCCCCAGGCTGATGGTGCTTGGGGACTTCAATTTGCCATCCCTTGGCGAACCTCGGTGTGGCCCAGGAGTTCATGGTCTCCATGACAACCATGGACCTGACCCAAGTAGTTCAGGGTCCCACTCATCGAGGGGACACACGCCGATCTGGTTTTTATCTCGAACAATGGTGCGTGATCTGAAACTGGGGAAATAGTCATCCAGCCCTTGTCATGGTCAGATCATTCCCTTGTAAGATTGGACTTCCTGACGACCACTCCACACCGCAGGGAGGCGGGACCGACTAGGTGGTTCTGCCCCAGATGCCTAATGGACCCAATTGGGTTTCAGAGGGAGCTTGGGGAGTTTCCAGCTTCCCTCGCCCACAGCTCGACTGAGGCTCTGGTGGAAGCCTGGAATAGTGCGGCCACCGGGGCCATAGATCGGGTTGCCTATGCGACTCTGTCCGCTCGTGGACCTTGGAGATCTCCTTGGTTTACCGAGGAACTCTGGGGGATGAAACGGCAGAAGAGACGCCCAGAGCGCCGCTGGAAGAAAAGTTGGGCTGAATCTGACCGGACACTGTTAGGACGTCATATTGACGCCTATCTAGTGGCGATAAGAGTGTCACAATGATTATATTGGGCCAGTCTTATCGCATCTGCAGACTGTCCCCCAGCCACCCTGTTTGGGTTGACACGCTCCCTCTTAAGATCTGAGGAGGCGGAGGAACCCCTGCAGGGCAGGGCCGAGGAATTTGTTCAGTTTTGGCAGATAAAGTCACTCAGATCCGGTCGGACTTGGACTCTGGCTGGGCAGAGTCCACTGAGATTGTAGTGGCAGGTCTTAGTCTGGTTATCTGGGATGAGTTTGTTCCTGTTGGCCCTGAGGATGTGGACAAGGCCCTGGGAGCAGTGAATGCCACCACCTGTTTATTGGACCCTTGTCCCCTGGCTTGTTTCGCAGGCCGAGACGACATGTGGCTGGCTCCAGGAGATTATAAACGCTTCTGGGTGAGGGTGTGTTCCACACCTTGAAAGAGGCTGTGGTTAGGCCCCTCCTCAAGAAGCCTTCCCTGGACCCGGCTGTGTTAAATAACTTTTGTCCTGTCTCCAACCTTCCCTTTTTGGGGAAGGTTGTTGAGAAGGTGGTGGCGCTCCAGCTCCTTCAAGCCTTGAATGAAGTGGATTATCTGGATCCCTTGCAGTCTGGGTTCAGGCCTGGGTACAGCACGGAGACGGTTTTGATTGCACTAATTGATGATCTCTGGCAGGCCCGGGATGGGGGGTCTTCCTCCATTCTGGTGCTTCTCGACCTCTCAGTGGCTTTCAATACCATCGATCATGGTATCCTTCTGAGTCGGCTCAGGGGGCTGGGAGTGGGAGGCACTGTTTTACAGTGGTTCTCCTCCTACCTGTCTGACCGGACTCAGTCGGTGTTGGTGGGGGGGCAGAGATCGAGCCCTAGGGCCCTGCCATGCAGGGTTCCTCAGGGTTCCATCCTCTCCCCCCTCCTCTTTAATATCTACATGAAACTGCTGGGTGAGATCATCCGTCGACACGGGGTCGGGTATCACCAGTATGCTGATGATACCCAGTTGTACATCTCTGTCCCCGGTCAATCAAGTGAGGCCATTGAGGTGATGTCCCGGTGCCTGGAGGATGTGAGGATCTGGATGGGGACTAATCGGCTCAGGCTCAACCCTGACAAGACCGAGTGGCTATGGGTCTTGCCCCCTCGGGGTTCAGCAATTAATCCAGTCTGTGCAGGAAGATAGTGAGGGGAGGGGGGAAAGGGTGGCGGGGGGGATCTTGCCCCACTCACTCCACGTGCCTCGCCTGGCCACCAGGCTGCTTCTTTCCACTTCTTTCTTCTGCTTTTGGCTGCACGCAAGGAAAGCAGAAAAAGTCTTTCTTTTTCTCCCCCAAACTCTGCCAGAAATGAGTCTTTGGGACCCTGCAAGGCATCCTGCTCCAAGAGGCTGTGCCGGCAAAGACTCATTTCTGGCGGAGTTTGGGGGAGAGAAAGAAAGACTTCTGCTGCTTCTGCTGCTTTCCTGGCATGAAGCCAAAAGTCTCTCTCTCTCTCCCCCTGAGAATGGAGCTGGAGACGACATCCTGTGATCCAAAATAATGATCGATCGGTAGGAAAACGGGGTGGGGAATTTTCCTGCAGACCAGAAGCCAGCAAGGAAATGGAAGAAAAGAGGAGGGATGGAGCCCTTAAAAAAAGGGAGGAGAAAAGACACCAAAGCAGGAGGGGGGGCGGATGACTCCCCAAGGAAGAAGGCAAGCTCAGACCTGCAGAGAGAGAGCTGGTAAGCCCAGCTCTTACCAGCAGCTGTCCGGCAAGGTTGAGGTGAGGGAATAAGGAAAAATGACCATGCAAAGCACCTGGGCAGCGCATTGCAGCTGCTGGAAAGGCAGGCAAATTCCCACCCGCTGCCACTGCTGCTGTTTTTTCGCTATCACTTCCAGAGAGAGCTGCCACCGTTGTTGAGCAGCCCAGCTCTTGCTTCATTGCTGAGCCTGGATTGATCTGGTCACACAAACATGCCTCTTGGCCCAAGTTAGGGATCATCTCCAAATGCCTGCTCCCACGTCGACAAAGAAGGCATGGCTGGTTTGGCTGGAGTAATTGCTTTGTGGCTTTTCCCTCCCTCTTTCTTTCTCAGCTCCCTGCCCTGCCCCGTGGAAGGACTCTCGCAGCCATGGAGCGGACCGACGGTCTCTGCAATGGGATTGCAACTTCGGTGGAGGAGCCATTAGCCAAGTGTGGTTTAGGGTTTCACTTTCCAGTTCTCTGGGAACTCAGGTGCAGCTTCAGTGGCAAGCCTGGCAGCTGTATGTGTCCCGAGAACATGTCCTCCTCCTCCCTAAATCTGAAAAAGCAGGGGTTCCTAGCTGGTAAAATCAGTGTTTAAGTGAAGTTCAGAAGTCTTACTTTCAGCTCCAACTTTATTAGTGAGTATCTCACTAATAAATCACTCTACTCACAATTGGTATGGTGAAGTTTATTCCAGCAGTTCCAGTCCTGATAAGCAAAAATGGTATTTCCCAATTAAAGTCAGCACTGAGAACGTCTGCCTCTCAGTGCCTTTTATGCTGTGCTCTAGTCCCTCCCAGCTAACATCCTGACATCCGCTGCTGCATTATCTACTCCCACACCTCCTCCCCATGCCTATTTGTCATCGCCTAATCTTTATTTACATTCCTTTCTCTCCCCATGCTATCTATCCCTTCTGTATCCTTACCTACCTCCCATTCCCCCACCCCACCCCATCTATCTGAATCAGGACCATAAACCCCCACCAACTGATATCTCCAAAGCCCCACATCGTGGTTTACATCAATGTGCGGTCTGGAAATAAGCCTGATGACTGATTAGTGTCCATGTGCCTCTCAGCTGTCTAGCTGTCTCAACAATTCAGCATAAACTACAGTCGTCCACACATCCATCAGTCCCACAGCCCCATCGATGTGTCAGGCTCCGAGTGAGTGCCAGACATGAGTAAATTCCCAGAGCCCGACACTGACTATATCGACCATCATCCAGACCAGGGGTCTCCAACCTTGGCAACTTTAAGCCTGTTCAACTTCAACTCCCAGAATTTCCCAGCCAGCTTTATTAGTGGTCTGCGGGATTTAAAATTATGAGTTTGGTGGTCCCTGAGGTCCAAAAGGTCAGTGACCCCTGCTTTAGCTCAGGGGTCGCCAACCTTTTGGACCTCAGGCACCACCAAACTCATAATTTTAAATCCCGCAGACCAGAGACCCTGGGAAAATCCCTCAAAAATCTACAGGAAAATTCCCCACCCCATTTTCCTACCGATAGATCATTCTTTATTTGGGATCGCAGGATACCGTCTCCAGCTCTGTTCTCGGAGGTGGGGGGAGGGGAGAGAGAGAGAGAGACTTTTGGCTTCATGCAAGGAAAGCAGAAGAAGCAGCAGAAGCAGCAGAAGTCTTTCTTTCTCTCCCCCAAATTCCGCCAGAAATGAGACTTTGCCAGCACCCTTTCCCCCCTCCCCTCACTACCTCATGTTGTTTGCAATGCAAGCGACACAAGCCTTGTGTTCCCCTGGGCCATGTGGGCGGCACAGCCTTGTGTTGGCGAGCACTGCTTTAGATGACGCTAACTGTTAACTCCAACTGTTTTGGAGGGAAAGTTAGAACATTCATATTTGGGTGGGCTTTTTCAAGTATTGTGATTGGTTAAGGTCCTGTGGGCCCAGGGTATAAATTAAAGGCATTTGCCTGCTGTTCCTCAGTTCCAGTTTTGAGTCAATAAATTAATTAATTAATTAATTAATTAATTAATTTATTTATTTATTTATTTATTTATTGGACTTGTATGCGCCTCTCCAGGACTCCTGCCTCACAACCAAAACACAGTAATACAAACAATAAATATTTAAAAGAAAATTAAATCAACAAGCCCAATCTTTAAAAACCCAATTAAAATAATTAAAAAACCCCTGGAGGTCAGTCCAGCCCGGCCTGTTCAAACAACCAGGTCTTCAGATCATGGTGGAAGGAGCGAAGGTCAGGAGCAAACGAGCTCCAGAGGGAGCTGGTTCCACAGGCGGGGCGCAACAGAATAGGTCCTTCCCCGGGGCACCACCAGCCAACATTGTCTAGCCGACGGCACCCCAAGGAGTCCCCTGTCTGCGCAGCGCAGGCGATGATTTGATATTGGCAGGAGATGCTCCCAAGTACCCTGGACCCATATCGTAAGGACTTTGAATGTTAACACCAACACCTTGAATCTCACCCAGAGGGCAACGGTAACCAATGCAGCTTGTGCAGGAGGGTGTAACATGGGAGTATCAGGAAACTCCCATCACAGCCCAGCGCAGCGCATTCTGCACCAGCTGAAGCCTCGGATGGTATGCAAGGGCAGTCCTAAATAGAGGCGTTGCAGTAGTCTAGTGGGAAGTCACAAGTGCATGAGTGATGGTGTGAAGGGCATCTCGGTCCAGATCACGAGCAGCTGGCGAACCAGTGGGACCTGGGCAAAAGCCCCTGGTCACGGCCCCCACCTGCTCCTCCAAACCAAGCGTGAATCCAGGAGGACTCCCAGGTTCGGGCCCTGTCCACAGGGGGCAACACCTCTCCCCTATGACCAAAGATGGAATCAACTGGCTGGGCGAGATGCCTGTGCAGCACAACCACTCAGTCTTAGCCGGGTTGAGCTGCAGTCCATTCCTGCCCATCCAGATCCGTACCGCATCCAGACACTGGGTCATCACAGAGAGGGCATCACTGATTTGGTTTGGGGTGGAGATATACAACTGGGTATCATCAGCATGTATCTGATGATGACCTCACCCCAAAACCATGGATGATCTCAGCTGCTTCATATAGATGTTGAACAGGAGGAGAGAGGACCGACCCTGGGGACCCCACGTGAGTGCCCTGGGCCGACCTCTGCCCTCCTGCCAACACCGTGCAGCCCGAGGTAGGAGGAGAACCACTGCAAAACAGTGCCCCCCTCCCAACCCCAAAGCGCAAATAGGATACCATGGTGATGGTATCGAAAGCGCTGAGAGATCTAACAGGACTAGGACAGAGGAAAATCCCTGTCCCGAGCCCTCAGAGATCATCCATCAGCGCGACCAATGCGTCTCCGTGCTAAACCCAGGTTGGAAGCCCGACTGATATGGATCTAGATAGTCCGCTTCCTCCAGGAAAAGCGGAAACTGCTGAGCCACCACGCTCTCAACAACCTTAGCCAAGGCGAAGGTTGGAGACTGGATGAGAAGTTGTTTAAGCGGCTGGGTCCAGAGCAGGCTTCTTCAGGAGGGTCTCACCACTGCCTCTTTCAAGGCGGCAGGAAAGGACCCCTCCCTCAGCGTTAACAACTGCCGAGCCAGCGCATGTGGTCTCCCTGGAGGCATATACCATCCAGGAAGGACACGGTCCAATAAACAGGTGGTGGAACTCAGGCGTCGCATAATCCTGTCCACTTCATCCTCAGAAACAGGATCAAACTCAGCCCAGATGACATCAGCCAGACTCTCTGTGACTCCCTCCTCAGACCACTGCAAATTAGAGCTCAGCCCCTCCCGGATCCGGCGATCTTATCCGACAGATATTGTCCAAATTCCTCAGTCCTGCCCGCAGAGGGTCTACCTCTGGCTCCCGATGTAAGAGAAGCGTGACCCTGAACAGGGTGGCTGGGCGATTATCTGTGGGCTGCACGAGGGGAGAGGTAAGCCCTCCTGCCGCCCTCAAAGCTCCCAGGTAAGTCCTAATATAGGCTCTCAACTGGGTTGGGTTCGGGAACGGGCTGGACCTCCACCTGCTCTCTAAACCCCTCCTCGCCGCTTCATCTCCCGGAGCTCCTCTGTAAACCAGGGAACCCACTGGGATCTGCGGCGAGTGAGGGGACGTAAGGGGACAACCCGGTCGAGGGCTTCCGAGGCAGCCTGTTGCCATGCAGCTGCCAGCACCTCGGCCGAGCTGTGGATAAGGGAGGCGGGCAGAAACCCCAGCTCTGCCTGGAACCTCTCAGGGTCCATCAGGCATCTGGGGCGGAACCATCTCAGCGGTTCCTCATCCCAGCAGCGTGGGCTGCCTGTTGGAAGACCAGCCGTAGGAGATAGTGATCTGACCATGCAACGGGTTGGGCATTAATACTGCCCACCCCCAGATCACTACGCCACTGCTCCAAGACAAAAACAAGGTCGAGCATGTTGCCCCCCCATGCGTGGGGCCCTGTATTAGCTGGGCCAGGCCCATAGCCGCCATGGAAGCCATGAACTCCTGGCCAACCCGATGCCCTCCCAGGAGGGCAAGTTGAAGTCACCCAAGACCAAAAGGCCTGGGAGCTCCACCGCCACTCCCGAGAGTGCATCGAGAAACCCAGGCAGGGCCGCTGCTACACAGCTGGGGGAAAGGTATGCAAGCAGCAGGCCCAAACTGCCACCGGGCCCCAACCGCAGGAGGAGGGTCTCACACCTGCCTGTCTGGGGAACAGAGACCTCCCTTGGAATCAAGGTCTCCCAAATAACAACAGCCACACTGGAGGCACATTGAAATCACTGGGTATTAGACTGGGTAAAGAGCCCTGGTGGGACCACGCTCCCCACCCTGCCTCCCAGTAAGACACACTGGAAGGACAGATGTACCTGAGAGATCCATCCCCAGGACTCCTAAGTGCAGCTCAGCTCCAACCGCAGCAGTACAGGCATTAACCAGCAGCACAGGGGCCTTCCCAAAATGGCTAAACTGGGAAGACTCAACGAGTTAGATATTACTCACCCAGAACAGTGAAGCTCATACATCTCCTGAGTAGACAACTAACTCCAGGCTAACCAGGTCATGGACGACGGCCTAAAGGTGGCAACCCTACTATGTGTCTGAGGACAAGCCACTTTTGATATTGCTGAAAACTTGATAGCACTGGCAAGCAGAGAGACAATGGCCTATGCAGACCTCAAGAAAAAATTAAGGGAACATTTTGAGCCTAAACTCTCGGTCATCACCTAGTGCTATGCATTCGACCAATGTGAACAGAGATCCAGGGAATTTGCAGCAGAGTTTGTGGCAGCCCTTCGCCAAGTGTTGCGCCAATGCGAGTTCCCTGATCTGGAAGACCGTCTCAGAGACAGGCTCGTTTGTGGCCTGTGTAATAGTGAATTACAGCAGTGCCTATTTGCCATGGAGAAACTGCTTTGCAAGACACATTGAAGGAAGTCATGGTGGATGAGGCAGCCCGGGGGGCCATGAAGACTCTTTGGCCACCAAAAACAAACACCAGACCCCCAGCGATCCACCAAGAGACCACAGAAGGCTCAGGGGAGGTCATTGAGAATGAAGAAATCAATCGTTTGTGAAGAGAGCCACCCAGATGGCCATGCTCCACAGAGCAAACAACTCCCCACAGGGCTGTGCAAGCTGTGGGGGACAGCATGAAAAAGCAGAGTGCAGATTCTGCACAGCAGTATGTTGTGCCTGTGGAAAGCAAGGGCACATTGCCAGAGTCTGCAGAAGTAGTCAGAGGGAAATGAAACCTGTGACACAGCATCACAAGGGGAAAATGCCCCCAGGACAGAACAGAGTTGAATACTGCTTGGGAAGGTGTAGCATCCAACACACAAGGGCCCAACACCCCATCAAAAAAAATATAAGACTTCAAGGGGTCCCATGCTCCATAGAGCTAGATATTGGATTGACCCTGTCCATTATCTCCTCCACAACTTTCTACCACATTTGCAAATGTAGCCAATGGCAGGTACTGCTCAAATCATCAAGCTTAGTGCTAATGGACTTCCAGAAGCACCATGTTCCCGTCAGGGGCGAAGCTACGATTAGCGTACACCCCCCACCCCCTGCAACCCCCTTTTTGCCTCATGGGCTTCAAGGAAGCCTCCTGGGTGAAGCAGTAAGGCAGTGAGGAGGATCCCAGCACAGTTGATCATTGGAACAGCTGATCATCAGGAGGGGAAAAAAATACCTTAAGGAGTGACTGGGTGGGGGAGAACACAGTCAGCGATGTCGGGCATGCATGGGATGTCACGCATGCACGATAAGGACTGACTGGGTGGGGAGGTGAGGGGCAGGTGGAGATGGGCAAGGCGAGCCAGGGGCACAATTTGTTGGTTCTCCGAACTGCGCAGAATCATAACAACCGGTTCTATAGAACTGATCCAAACCAGTAGAATCCCACCCCTGCTACAGCAGCATGCTTACCCTGTACCAGTGTGTAAGCCACATCCTCGCCTCGTTCCAGGGAGGCCAAATCTTCGCTAAGATAGACCTCGCCCAGGCCTATCAGCAGCTACCAGTAGATGACATCACCACAGAAGCACAAACAATAGTCACATAGTGTGCCGCTTGCAGTTTGGGGTAAGCGTAACATCAGGGTTGTTCCAAAGTATTATAGAACGAACACTGAAGAACATTCCTGGCATCTGCCCGTACTTTGATGATGTCCTGATCATGGGAGAATCAGTGGCAGCCCTGGTGGAACATCTCCATGCAGTACTCTAATGCTTCCGCAAGGCAGGCCTTAAACTCAACAGGGAAAACTGGCAGATCAGCATAGAAACCACAGAATTCCTGGATTTCCGCATCAGTGCTGCCGGAATCCACTCATCTGAAGCTAAAGGCAATTCAGCAAGCCCTCACACCAAAATCCAAGGGGGAGCTTCAAGCATTCCTGGGCTTGCTCAATTTTTACCACTCCTTACCGCATAAGGCTGCCTTGGCAGAACCGCTACACCGCCTACTGGGCAAACAAGCACTCTGGGTCTGGTCGAGCACTCAAGACAAAGTGTTCAAGGCAGTAAAATCATTTCTATCCTCGGACTCCATCCTAGCTCATTTCAATGAAACCCTACCAGTAACACTAGCCTGTGAAGCTTCACCATATGGCATTGGGGCAGTACTAAGCCACAGGATGCAAGATGGTAGAGAGGCCCCCATCGCATGCTATTCTAGAACATTATCATCAGCCGAAAGGAACTATGCCCAGATAGACAAGGAAGACCTCACTATAGTGTCTGGAATTAAGAAGTTCCACAACCTTGGCTTCTGGTGGCACTTCCGTTGAAGACAGACCGAAGACCGTGTTCATGCACGGCTTCGATCTGTGCTTATCCTGTTGGAGGTTCCCAACGGGACCAGATCCATCTGACCCACCTCGGAGGGGTGGGGGAAGAGGGGGAGACCACCATCTGGGTCGAGGGGAGCCGCATCTCCCCTCCCTAGCTAGGTATACTCCCCTTGAAGACAGGAGGTAGCAGAAGTTTTAATGGCTGGCCTGAAGACGGAAAGCTTCTGGGACTTAAGTGTGTGCTGGAGCGGTGAAGCAGTGAGTGGCGTGTAACCAGGCAAAGGATTTTGGATTTTTCTTTGATAACCCCGAGAAATAAAAGGAAAGAGCCCTCTTTTAAGAGTCTGGCAGCGGCAAACAGAAAATAAGAGGAAATTATAAGGTAAATAAAAAACTGGATTAAAAAAGGACTATAATGGAATTAGAGATCAAATTTGGAATAAGATACAGGAATTGGCATTAATTAGGCATTGGACAGAATGCTGGACTGGCCTGGAATTGACTATATTTGAAAGAGCTAATGGTTGAAAATTAGCGGAATTAATACAATTGAAAAGAGAAAAAAGAACTTTGAAAAGTGGAAAGAGATACAGAGTGCCATCTAATGGTTAAAGGCACTTTTTCCCATATGATTTTATAGAAAATTACTGGTGTTATAAATGTGTGAATGAGAAATGAAATAAAATAAAAGACTATATTATAACAAACCCCCAGAAGCACTAAAAATGGATTGTAGCAAAGGGACAAGAAAAGATAATATCTTGGGACTGTTTGGTGTTGATTGTGACAAGGAGACAGAAGGACTAACAAGAGGAATTGAGATAAATGGATATCTTTGGCAAGGACTAAAATAAAAGACTCTGACTTTTAATAAAATAAAGAATAACTCAACTGATTAAAAAATGGAAGAAATAAGCAAAAAATTCAAGTTGGAACTGCAAACTGTGAGAGGAATGTTAAAAGAAAGAATGGAATTATTGGACATACTGGCAGAAAAATTAATGGCAATGCAGTTCACAGAAGAACAAAGAAAATTCAAGGAGGAGGAGTTAAAAGAAGAGGAAAGCAGCTTAGAAGAGCACAAAGAACAAGGGACATTGCAAAAAGACATGAAAGGAATCAAAATCAAGACATTGATGATAGATGTAATAAATAAAAGGAAAACACACCCAAGACTAAACAAAAGAAGAAGAAGCAGTATAAGAAGAAACTTCAAAAGAGAGAACAGGAAAGGGTGGGGGAAAAATAAGGGATTGGCAGATGAAAATAAAAACAATACTAGAGGGAAAAGAGGAGTCAAGAGGAAAGACCGGGAAAACTTAGAAAAGGGAAAGCTGGTTAGAATTATAAGAAACTATAAGGCCGAGAGATTTAGAGATAAGGGTTAATGATAATATAAAGGGGGGAATGCCACATGGAAATGTATTTGTTTTTTTTTTTTTTAGAAATATAGATTGGGGAGATTTGAAGTTTAAAACTTATTGGGAATTACCTTAAGATTATTATATAATTATACATGAGAAAAATGATGATAGAGTAAAAGAAATTAAGATGGTTTTATTGTTATCAAACCCTTCTTTTTATATACATATACATTAAAAATGTAATTGATTATTCAAATGATATTAGAAAAACAGAGAATATGGTAAACTAGAAAAATAATGCTATTGTGACCAAAAAAGGTGGAATGAAAATTAAATAAAATTTTATAGGTTAAACTTGGCTAAATGGAAACAAAAAGGAAACTTAATTTTCTTTTTTTTCTTTATTGTATACATTTTATATTAGACATGAAATAGAAAATGTAATTGATTATATAAAGGATATGAGAAAATAGAGAATATGGTAAACCAGAAAGGATTACAGTGGAAAGTAAAGTATTTGTAATGAGTATTATATTATGAAATGGTTATATGAATATATCTGGAATAAATATAAGATTTATTGTAGACCATGTGGATCCTGAATATATTAGTTTTATTTCATTTTTACCCTTTTTTGTTCGTTTATTATATATTGGCAAAAATTAATGAAGATAATGAATAATGTAAAATAAAATAGGTGGTAAGCTGAAAATGGAAATAATGGGGGATAAAGACTGGAAAATATATGTGAGGATGAAATGTTTTTGATATTGAATTAATGAATTGAAATATGAAGTAAGAACTTATTTAAAGATCAGTGGAATAGATAATGATTTGATACGAAATTGGATAAGAACATTAGAAATGTAATTATGACTTTGTATAATGTTGTAACCTGGAATCACGTTGCTCACTTTATAATAAAAAGATAAGGAAGCGAAGATAGATTTAACAGATTGTGTCATTGTACCTGATTGGAAAATCAGAGAGGTTGCAAATGGTAGTGATTATTGCTAAAAAGTGAGTCCTAGATATTTGTTAAGAAAAGGAAGCTCTGGTGGCAGGAAATCCCTGAAAGAACTGGCGGTGACCCAGCGGAACAAGCAGTGGGTCAGCAGAATAACATAGACTGAAAAGATTGAGAGAAGGGAGGATGTAAAACTTTGAGTGAAGGAATCCAGGAGGAGGTGAGGAGGCGAGGAAGAGATGAGTGGGCACATGGAGAAGGAATCGGAAGGAAGAAAGAGGATCGGAGGGAGAAAACCCGGGATCCTGAGTGACAGAACGAGAAGGAAAGGTAATGGTGGGAACGACAAGGTGGTGAAAGAGAAGCAAGTGGGCGGACATCGGATAGAAGGTCAGAAGAAGGAACCGGTGATCCAGATTGACGGCAAGAGGAGCGGAAGAAGCAGAAAGAACAAAAAGTAGCAGAGGGGAAGCGGAGAGTTGAGTTGAGACTTGAAGGAGGAGGAGAGAGGACGATGTGAGACAGCAGAACTATAACGAAAGGCAGTATTTGACAGTTCTGATGGTGAATGTAAGACTATTGGGGACTCCTTATAGAGTTTAAACTAAGAAAGCTAAGAAAACCTGTAGAATTATATGGATATATATTTATTATAAACATAAAAACTATACTTAAATTGTATACATTTATATATTTACATCTATATATTTATGCTATATTTTTACTTCTATATATTTAAATTTATACCTATAACTATACTTATTTTTATAGGCATATTGATTAATTAGATTATACTGTTGATAGGAATGCAATAGATGAATTATTACTGAATTATTACTTATTGAATTATTATTTAAATAGTTATTTAACAGAATTAAATTATAGCAATTAATATATAGACAGAAGGAGATTATTGACTACGAGATACCAATTGAAGTGTGGATTAAATCTTATTTCAGGTATTAAGATATCAGTCACTAGATATTAAGAAATTAAATATATATTATATATAAGAGTTTATTGATGAAGTTTGAGGGAGAAGTAAATATTTGTAGTATTTGTAATATTTCTATTACATAGAGGTATATTGAAATGGGAAGACCTGAGTATCTAAATAATTAGAGTAATCTAAGAGATTGGGTTATCTAATTAAATAGAAGAAAACACTGAAAACAAAGAAAGAAGCAGAGTCATTCGAAGGGAAAAGAGATAAATATAGGTAAATTTTAATACAATATAAAGTGGATGGTGGTATGGGCAGACGTAAATAGAAGCTTTAGAAATATGACAAGTGCCATAACAACAACTTTGAAAACAGGAAAGAAGACAACATCTAATCCATCATTGATAGTTTCATCTCCATCTGGCCAAAGAACAATTGAAGGAATGTTGGGTGCGGAAAAACAAAGTATACAAACAATGCAGACAACACTCTTGGCAATTCAAGAAACTATGATGAAGATGCAGGAAAATATGTCAAAAAATCACATGGAAATGAAAGAGGATATTAATAAAATAGACACTAAAATAGGTACAATACAACAAGCCATCGAGAAAAATGAACAAAAAATACAGGCAGTGGAAATTAGATAAGAACAAAATGAAATGGGCCTTGGTGGTGCAGGCTGTTAATAGCCTAGCACTTAGTTCCAGCTGCCTGTAATTATTGTAGGCTTGAATCCCACCAGGCTCAAGGTTGACTCAGCCTTCCATCCTCTCGGGGTAGGTAAAGTGAGGACCCAAGATTGTTGGGGGCAATAAGCTGACTTTGTAAAAATGCCGCTTAGTAATAAGCAGGCATATGCAATAGAAGGAAGGCTATTGCTGAGCGCATTGGGTTGTATCTCAAAAATTGTAAGCCACCCTGAGTCTCTGGAGAAGGGCGGGATATAAATATGAATTTAAAAAAAAGAAATTGGAATTAGTGTACAAAAAATGATGGCAATAAATAAGGAATTAGAGGAATCAATTATTCACCTGGAGATGGATCGCACAGCATTCTATTTGAGGTTCCAGAATGTTATGGAAAGCAAAGAGGAAGATTTGGGTACCATCATGGTGGAACTGATTGCACAAGCATTACAGAGAGACAGACAAGAAATCCTGCATGAAATTGATGAAGTCTACAGAATCCATACTAATTATGCTAGACATAACAGATTGACACGAGAAGTCCACATTAGATTTGCCAGGAAAAAAGTAATGGATATAATATATAAAATAGCAAGAGATGAACCCCTGATATACAAGGACAAAGAGATACAAACCCTGAAACAGATCCCAAAGAAAGTAAGAGAACAGAGAGGAGGCTATAAATTCCTTGCAACACAACTGACCAAGAGAAATATAATGTTCAGGTGGTCAATTCCGGAGGGGATTTTGGTATCATGGCAGGAGAAGAGGATTAAGATAGATAATTTGGATGAGGAATTGGAGACTGGAAGCCAAGAGGACCAGCAACAGGAGGTAGGAGAAATAGAATAGGAAGAAGGAAGCAAGGAAGAGACCAAACAAAGAGAGAAAGAAGGAATAAGATTAAGAACACACCCACGAAGGGACATAAGAATTAATAGAAGACAGATACCGAGACGCAAGTAGGACAATGGAAGAAGAAATTAGGCTGATATCATTAAACAAATACTAACAAAAATGGCAAAACAAAAAGTAGATATAGTGTGCTTACAAGAAGTGCATATTAAAGAACAATATAGGAAATGTCTAGAATACCCCAAATTAGGAATATTTACAGCTTTGGCAGAACAGAAACAGAGAGGAATAGCGGTATATATTAAAGAGGGAATAAAGGCAGTATATAAATATGCTGACACAAATGGAATAATTTTGATGATTGAATTAGAGACAGGTCAAAAACAAATGCTATTGTGACAATCTATGCCCCAAATGAAAATCAAAGTGAATTTTATAGTACATGAAATTTTTTTAGAAATTGGACAAAGAAACATATGTATAGTTGGGGACTATAACGTGGTGGTGGACATAAAAAAAGATATTAGTAATACAAAAAATAAGAAAAGGAAAATGCTGCCAACATTCTTCTTTGATATGATACAGGAATTAAATCTGTCGGATCAGTGCAGGAGATTAAACCCTGAAAAAAGGAATATACTTTTTATTCGAACCTGCACAAGTCATGGTTCCAACTAGACATGGTATGGATGAATGGAGAAATAGGAAATGAGGTACAAACAATAGAAATTATGACAAATATATGGGCAGATCATAACCCTCTAAAATAATTTGGAAAGGGAGGAAAAAATAAGGAGAAGATGGACATTGAATTCCCAAATTGTAAAAGAAAAAGAATATATTTTAAAAATTAAAAAAGAAATGGAATTATTTTTTAAGAAAAACACAAATCAACAAAAATTATTGCAGATATTATGGGATATGGCCAAAGCATATTTAAGGGGAATAACAATAGCATACATGACGAAAAGAAATAAGGAAAAACAGCAACAACAAAATATATTACAGGAAGAGATCAAAAACTTAGAAACTAGATTACAAAGAAAACCGCAGGATGACAAAGTGAAGGGGGAAATGGTCCTAGCCAAACATAAATTAAACGTGATAGACCAGGAAGAAAGGGGAAGGGATCTGAAAATGGCAAAACTGAATTTTTTCGAATATGCTAACAAACCAGGGAGATGGTTATCCTATAAGTTAAAAATAGAAAGGGAGAAAAGATTGATACAGGAACTAAGGGATGAAAATGTGAAACTACAGTACCAAATGGTAGAAAAGAAAATAATAGTTCAGAATTATTTTGAGGGATTGTATAAATAAGAAAAAGTGAATAAGGATAATATTAAACAATATCTAAAGGAGAATGGCCTACTGGAAATAGGAGAGGAACAGAGAGAAATGCTAAACAAAGAGATAACAGCTATAGAATTGGGAAAAGCAGTGCAAAAACAGAAAAACAATAAAACTCCGGGGCCCGATGGACTCCCTGCAGAAATTTATAAATGTTTATATGAATGTTTTAAACTGGTGATGTTGAAACTGTATAATGATGTATTGGAACAAGCTAAACTACCCGAATCATGGACTGAAGCATACATCTCTTTATTTCCAAAAAGAAGACACGGACCATAAACAAATTAAAAATTACAGGCCAATCTCGCTGTTAAACGCTGATTATAAAAATTTTACTACAATTATTTATTTTATTTTATTAATTCGACTTATATGCCGCCCCCTCTCGAGGGACTGAAGTGACTCACAACTAAAATAGAATACAACAATAAGTTACTTAAAAATATATTAAATTAAAGCCGAATTAATATTAGTATTATTATTAAAACCCCAAAATTACGTAAAGAACCCCAAGGGTCAACACTGCCCAGATTGTAAAAACAGCCAGGTTTTTAGCTCACGTGGAAGGTCGGAGAGATCGAGGAGCCAGCGGCTCCAGCGGAAGAAGATTCCATAGAGTGGGGGCTGCCACAGAATAGGCCCTCCCGGGTCCCCGCCAAAGACATTGAGTTGCGGAGGGCAGCCGAGGAGACCCGCCTGTCGCGACCGTGCAGGCGGCTGGTATTGAGGCTGGGAGAAGTGGTTCTCGTAAATATCCTGGACCCATGCCATGTAGGACTTTGAATGTTAAAACCAAAACCTTGAACCTCACCCGGAGCAACGGAAGCCAATGCAAGCCACGCAGGAGGGGTGTAACATGGGAGTATCGGGAGGCTCCCATCACAACCAGCGCAGCGCATTCTGCACCAGCTGAAGCCTCCGAGTGGTGCACAAGGGCAGTCCTAGATAGAGAGCGTTACAGTAGTCCAACCGGGAGACAGCGCCTGAGTGATCGTCTTGGGGCATCCCGGTCCAGGTATGGGCAACTGGCGAACCAGCGGACCTGGGCAAAGGCCCCCTGGCCACGGCTCCCACCTGCTCCTCCAGCAGCGTGAATCCAGGAGAACCCCAGGTTCCGTGCCCTGTCCACGGGGGTAACACCTCCTCCCATGACCAAAGATGGAATCTCCAAACTGGACGGGATGTCGGTATGCACAGCCACTCTGTCTTGGCTGGATTGAGGCGAAGCATGTTCCTGTCCATCCAATTCGCGCTTCCAAACAACGGGACATCACGGAGAGCATCACTGATGTGGCCGGGGTGGAGATGTATAACTGCGTATCATCAGCGTACTGATGATAACTCACCCCGAACCACGGATGATCTCACCCAGCGGCTTCATATAAATGTTGAACAAAGAGAGCGAGAGGACCGACCCTGAGGTACCCCACAAGTGAGAGACCTCGGGGTGACCTCCGTCCCCTGCCAACACTGTTTGCGAGCGTCGAGAGGTAGGAGGAGAACCACCGTAAACAGTGCCTCCCACTCCCAACCCCGAGATGCGCAACAGGATACCATGGTCGATGGTATCAAAAGCCGCTGAGAGATCTAACAGGACCAGGACAGAGGAAAAACCCTGTCGAGCCTAGAGAGATCATCCATCAGCGCGACCAATGCTGTCTCCGTGCTGTACCCGGGTGGAAGCCCGATTGGAGCGGATCCAGGTAGTCCGCTTCATCCAGGAAAAGTGGCAATTGCTGGGCCACCACACTCTCAACAACCGCTAAAAAAGAAGGTTGGAGACAGGGCGAGTTGTTCAACTTCGGCTGGGTCAAGGGCAGGCCTCTTCAGGAGGGGCCTCACCACCGCCTCTTTCAAGGCGGCGAGGGAACAACCCTCCCTTAGCAGGCGTTGATAACTGCCGGAGCCAGCCGCCGTGACCTCCTGGAAGCATAAACCAACCAGGAAGGGCACGGGTCCAATAAACATGTGGTGGAACTCAGCCGCGCATAATCCTGTCCACTTCATCCTCAGAAACAGGATCGAACTCAGTCCAGATAACATTAGCCAGACCACTCCCTCCCCTCATCAGACCACTGCAAGTCCGAGTGCAGCCCTTCCCGGATCCGGCGATTTTGTCCTGCAGATAAAGACCAAATTCCTCAGCTCTACCCGCAGAGGTCCGCCCCCCCCCAGTTGTAAGAGGGAGCGGGCAACCCCAAACAGAGGCGGCTGGGCGGTTATCTGCAGATGCTATGAGGAAGTAAGATCTCCTCACGCCCCACAGCTACCAGGTAAGTCCTAATATGAGCTCTCAACTGGGCTCGGTGGGATCCGGGCGGGTGGCCCTCCACCTACTCTCTAGTCCCCTTCTATGGCCTTCATCTCCCGGAGCTCCCGGTATACCAGGGAGCGGTGGGATCTCGCATAGTGAGGTGACGCATGGGGACAACCCTGTCAAGAGCGGCCGCAAGGACCTCGGCAGGGCTGTGGAGTGAGGATGCAGGAAAAACCCAGTTCTGCCTGGAACCTCTCAGGGTCCATCAGCCTGGGGCGGAACCATCTCAGTGGCTCCTCATCCCAGCGGTGTGGGGCGGCTTGATGGAAGACCAACCTTAGGAGATAGTGGTCTGACCATGGAACAGGGTGGGTTGCAATAACACCATCCCCCGGACCACTACGCCACTGCTCGAGACAAAAACTAGGTCGAGCATATTGCCCCCCTCGTGAGTCGGGCCATCTATTATCTGGGTCAGACCCATGGACTCCATGGAAGCCATGAATTCCCGGGCCAGCCCCGACCCCGCCCCAGGGAGGGCAGATTGAAGTCCCCAGAACCATAAGCTCAGGGAACTCCACCGCCACCCCAGAGACGGCATCGAGCAGCCCAGGCAGGGCGGCTGATACACAGCTGGGGGACAGGTATTTAAGCAGCACGCCCATCTGACCAATTGGCCCAAACCTCACGAGGAGGGACTCACACCCGCCTATCTCGGGCAGGGACCTCCCTTGGAAATAAGGTCTCCCGAATAACCACAGCCACCCCTCCACCCCTTCCTGGGGTCGAGACGGTGCATAACCCGAAACCTGGGGGCAGATATCAACCAGAGGACTCAGCCCTCTGGCCCCAACCAGGTCTCGGTGATACAAGCCAGGTCCGTGGCCTCCTCCTCAATAACCTCCCGGAGGAGAGGTGCCTTATTCCCCACGGACCTGGCATTAAAATACACCAGCTGGAGCCCAGGGGCCCTGGATCCCAACACCCCCAGAGATTGAGAAGAGGCCAAGGGGTCAGAGCGCATCACGGCTTGAATACAGTGGGGACGCACTCCCCTAACATGATACGGCCCCTTTCCTCGTCGACTCCTTCCCATTCCATACAATAATGGCAGAAAGGTTGAAAATAGTATTGAACGAAATAATACATCCAGATCAGAATGGTTTTCTACCTTCCAGACAGATTAAGAACAATACAAGAATGGTGTTAAATGCCTTAGAATATTACGAAGCTCATCCGGAAAAGCAGGCGGCACTAATTTTTTTAGACACTCAAAATGCATTTGACATCTTAATTGGCAGGTTTTGATCCAACAAGTGAAGGATATGGGATTTGGAATGAAATTTGGGAAAATGATAGGTACAATATACTCCACTCAAAAAGCTAGGGTGATAGCCATATGTGGTGGACTTGTTCGGATGCAAAAAGATATTGGACTAAAATCCACATATGGTTGGAAAAAATGATACAACAACACATAGACTTGAAACCAGAAATATTTTTATTGGGAATTATACCAGATATCTACAATAAAGAGTTGAAATATTTGATTGTAAATGTTTTAACAGCAGCTAGAATTGTATTTGCCAAAATTGGAAGAATGATAAAATACCTATGCAGGAGGTAGTGATTAGGAAAATTATGGACTGTGCTGAAATGAGTAAATTGACATTTGAAATTAGAGAACAAGAAGATAAACAATTTTACAAGATATGGGATTTGTTTTATCAATGGTTGGATAAAAGACTTGGTAATGCAATAGACTATATAATTTTGTAATAGAAATATAATAGGCTGATATAAAATATAATGTTGATATATATAACCACATTGGATGAAAGTATAACATAAATTTTAGATTAAAAATATATCTAAATTATATATGATGAAATAAATAGTTTAATTGTACACAAGTAATAAATTGATAAATACATAATGTTTTATTGATAATATAGAAATTTTCTTTTTGATAAATTGTGGTGATGAATATGAAAGGATGACTAAGATTTGTAACAACTGACACACTGTATGTATATATGGAAGATGGTTTTTTTATGTTTTTTGTATGTCACTGTTTGTATGTTTTGTATCAAAATAAAAACTTTTTATAAAAATAATAAAAAAAAGCTAGGGTGATAGTGGCT
>SOZL01001506.1:109406-121970 GCA_009733165.1 Naja naja
TAGATATTACTCACCCAGAACAGTGAAGCCTATACATCTCCTGAGTAGACAACTAACTCCAGGCTAACCAGGTCATGGACGACGCGGCCTAAAGGTGGCAACCCTACTATGTGTCTGAGGACAAGCCACTTTTGATATTAGTTGAAAACTTGATAGCACTGGCAAGCAGAGAGACAATGGCCTATGCAGACCCTCAAGAAAAATTATGGGAACATTTTGAGCCTAAACTCGGTCACCTAGTGCTATGCATTCACCAATGTGAACAGAGATCCAGGGAATTTGCAGCAGAGTTTGTGGCAGCCCTTCGCCAAGTGTTGGCGCTTCAATGCGAAGTTCCCTGATCTGGAAGACCGCTCAGAGACAGGCTTTGTGGCCTGTGTAATAGTGAATTACAGCAGTGCCTATTTGCTATGGAGAAACTGCTTTGCAAGACACATTGAAGGAAGTCATGGTGGATGAGGCAGCCCGGGGCCATGAAGACTCTTTGGCCAAAAACAAACACCAGACCCCCAGCTTATCCACCAAGAGACCACAGAAGGCTCAGGGGAGGTCATTGAGAATGAAGAAATCAATCGTTTGTGAAGAGAGCCACCCAGATGGCCATGCCCACAGAGCAAACAACTCCCCACAGGGGCAGTGTGGCTGGGACAGCATGAAAAGCAGAGTGCAGATTCTGCACAGCAGTATGTTGTGCCTGTGGAAAGCAAGGGCACATTGCCAGAGTCTGCAGAAGTAGTCAGAGGGAAATGAAACCTGTGACACAGCATCACAAGGGGAAAATGCCCCAGGACAGAACAGAGTTGAATACTGCTTGGGAAGGTGTAGCATCCAACACACAAGGGCCCAACACCCCATCAAAAAATATAAGACTTCAAGGGGTCCCATGCTCCATAGAGCTAGATATTGGATTGACCCTGTCCATTATCTCCTCCACAACTTTTCTACCACATTTGCAAATGTAGCCAATGGCAGGTACTGCTCAAATCATCAAGCTTAGTGCTAATGGACTTCCAGAAGCACCATGTTCGCCAGGGGCTTAAGCTACGATTAGCGTGCACACCCCACCTGCAACCCCTTTTGCCTCATGGGCTTCAAGGAAGCCTCCTGGGTGAAGCAGTAAGGCAGTGAGGAGGATCCCAGCACAGTTGATCATTGGAACAGCTGATCATCAGGAGGGGAAAAAATACCTTAAGGAGTGACTGGGTGGGGAGAACACAGTCAGCGATGTCGGGCATGCATGGGATGTCACGCATGCACGAAGGACTGACTGGGTGGGGAGGTGAGGCAGGTGGAGATGGGCAAGGCGAGCCAGGGGCACAATTTGTTGGTTCTCCGAATGCGAGAATCATAACAACCGGTTCTATAGAACTGATCCAAAGTAGAATCCCACCCCTGCTACAGCAGCATGCTTACCCTGTACCAGTGTGTAAGCCACATCCCCTCTGCTCCAGGGAGGCCAAATCTTCGCTAAGATAGACCTCGCCCAGGCCTATCAGCAGCTACCAGTAGATGACATCACCACAGAAGCACAAACAATAGTCACATAGTGTGCCATTGCAGTTTGGGGTAAGCGTAACATCAGGGTTGTTCCAAAGTATTATAGAACGAACACTGAAGAACATTCCTGGCATCTGCCCGTATTTTGATGATGTCCTGATCATGGGAGAATCAGTGGCAGCCCTGGTGGAACATCTCCATGCAGTACTCTAATGCTTCCAGAAGGCAGGCCTTAAACTCAACAGGGAAAACTGGGCAGATCAGCATAGAAACCACAGAATTCCTGGATTTCATCAGTGCTGCCGGAATCCACTCATCTGAAGCTAAAGGCAATTCAGCAAGCCCTCACACCAAAATCCAAGGGGAGCTTCAAGCATTCCTGGGCTTGCTCAATTTTACCACCTCATCGCATAAGGCTGCCTTGGCAGAACCGCTACACCGCCTACTGGGCAAACAAGCACTCTGGGTCTGGTCGAGCACTCAAGACAAAGTGTTCAAGGCAGTAAAATCATTTCTATCCTCGACTCCATCCTAGCTCATTTCAATGAAACCCTACCAGTAACACTAGCCTGTGAAGCTTCACCATGGCATTGGGGCACTAAGCCACAGGATGCAAGATGGTAGAGAGGCCCCATCATGCATATTCTAGAACATTATCATCAATGAAAAGGAACTATGCCCAGATAGACAAGGAAGACCTCACTATAGTGTCTGGAATTAAGAAGTTCCACAACCTTGGCTTCTGGTGGCACTTTGTTGAAGACACCAAGACCGCATGCACGGCTTCGATCTGTGCTTATCCTGTTGGAGGGTCCCAACGGACCAGATCCATCTGACCCACCTCGGAGGGTGGGGAAGAGGGGAGACCACCAGCTGGGTCGAGGGAGCTGCATCTCCCTCCCTGGCTAGGTATACTCCCTTGAAGACAGGAGGTAGCAGCAGTTTTAATGGCTGGAAGACGGAAAGCTTCTGGGACTTAAGTGTGCTGGAGCGGTGAAGTGGTGAGTGGTGTAACCAGGCAAAGGATTTTGGATTTTTTTTGATACCCTGAGAAACAAAGAAAGAGCCTCTTTAAGAGTGTGGCAGCAGCAAATGGAAAATAAGAGGAAATTATAAGGTAAATAAAAACCGATTAAAAGGACTACAATGGAATTAGAGACCAAATTTGGAATAAGATACAGAAATTGGCATTAATTAGGCATTGGACAGAATGCTGGACTTGCCTGGAATTGACTATATTTAAAAGAGCTAATGGTTGAAAATTAGCAGAATTAATGCAATTGAAAAGAGAAAAAAGAACTTTGAAAAGTGGAAAGAGATGTAGAGCACCATCTAATGGTTAAAGGCACTTTTTCTCTTATGATTTCATGGAAAATTACTGGTCTTACAAATGTGTGAATGAGAAATGAAATGAAATAAAAGAAAAGACTATATTATAACAATAACCTCGGAAGCACTAAAAAAGGATTGTAGCAAAGGGACAAGAAAAGATAATATCTTGGGACTGTTTGGTGTTGATTGTGACAAGGAGACAGAAGGACTAACAAGAGGAATTGAGATAAACGGATATCTTTGGCAAGGACTAAAATAAAAGACTCTGACTTTTAATAAAATAAAGAATAACTCAACTGATTAAAAAAATGGAAGAAATAGGCAAAAAATTCAAGTTGGAACAGCAAACTGTGAGAGGAATGTTAAAAGAAAGAATGGAATTATTGGACATACTGGCAGAAAAATTAATGGCAATGCAGTTCACAGAAGAACAAAGAAAATTCAAGGAGGAGGAGTTAAAAGAAGAGGAAAGCAGCTTAGAAGAGCACAAAGAACAAGGGACATTGCAAAAAGACATGAAAGGAATCAAAATTAAGACATTGATGATAGATGTATTAAATAAAAGGGAAAATACACCCAAGACTAAACAAAAGAAGAAGAAGTGTATAAGAAGAAACTCAAAAAGAGAGAACAGGAAAGGTGGGGGAAAATAAGGGATTGGCAGATGAAAATAAAACAATACTAGAGGAAAGAGGAGTCAAGAGGAAAGACCGGAAAAACTTAGAAAAGGGAAAGCTGGTTAAAATTATAAGAAACGATAAGGCTGAGAGATTTAGAGATAAGGGTTAATGATAATATAAAGGGGGGATGCCACATGGAAATGTATTTTGTTTTTTTTTTTAGAAATATAGATTGGGGAGATTTGAAGTTTAAAACTTATTGGGAATTACCTTAAGATTATTATATAATTATACATGAGAAAAATGATGATAGAGTAAAAGAAATTAAGATGGTTTTATTGTTATCAAACCCTTCTTTTTATATACATATACATTAAAAATGTAATTGATTATTCAAATGATATTAGAAAAACAGAGAATATGATAAACTAGAAAAATAATGCTATTGTGACCAAAAAGGTGGAATGAAATTAAATAATTTTATAGGTTAAACTTGGCTAAATGGAAACAAAAAGGAAACCTAATTTTCTCTTTTTTTTTCTTTTTCTTCATTGTATACATTTTATATTAGACATGAAATAGAAAATGTAATTGATTATATAAAGATATGAGAAAATAGAGAATATGGTAAACCAGAAAGGATTACAGTGGAAAGTAAAGTATTTGTAATGCGAGTATTATATTATGAAATGGTTATATAAATATATCTGGAATAAATATAAGATTTATTGTAGACCATGTGGATCCTGATTATATTAGTTTTATTTCATTTTCACCCTTTTTTGTTTGTTTATTATATATCGGCTTTGAGAAAATTAATGAAGATAATAATGAATAATGTAAAATAAAATAGGTGGAAAGCTGAAAATGGAAATAATAGAGGATAAAGACTGGAAAATATATGTGAGGATGAAATGTTTTTGATATGGAATTAATGAATTGAAATATGAAATAAGAACTTATTTAAAGATCAGTGGAATAGATAATGATTTGATATGAAATTGGATAAGAAAGTTGGAAATGTAATTATGACTGTGTATAAATGTTGTAACCTGGAATCACATTGCTCACTTGAAGAGAAATGTAAAAAATAAAAACTAAAAAAAAACTTTTTATAATAAAAAAAAGAAGTTCCACAACTTCTTATATGGATGAACCTTCACCATCTTTACAGACCACAAACCTCTGCTTGGTCTCTTCACAGCAGACAAACAAACACCACAGATCCTGTCACTGTGAACGCTACGATGGTCCATTTTCATGGCTGCATACTTGTACCAGCTAGTCCACAAGCCAGGCAAGGACGTGGGCCACGCCAACGACCTCAGCCGACTGCCTCTACCATAGACCGAGCTGGATCCGGCCCCAGCTTGTCATATTCTGACAATCCAGGACCTGCCTGAAGCACCCCTACATGCAGGGGATGTTGCAACTGAAACCACCATGGACAGAACGCTTAGCCACATTCTGAACTGGGTGTTAAGGCAATGGCCAGAGACCAGGCCAGGCCCTGAGTTCCAGCACTACACTTCACAAAAAAATGAACTGTTGGCCCACAAAGGATGTGTGCTGGGGCGCAGCAGGGTCATCATTCTACCCAGTCTTTGATCCAAGTTGCTGGATTCCCTACACGAGGGGCACCCAGGAATTGTTCGAATGAAGGCTCTAGCCAGGAGCTACTTGTGGTGGCCAGCCCAGATAAAGACATTGAGAATCAAGTAAGGAGTTGCCAGGCCTGCCAAGAAACCCGACCGGAGATGCCACAAGCACCAGTTCATTGCTGGGAGACCACGCAAGCCCCATGGTGTCGCATGCACATCTACTTTGGGGGCTCCTTCCAGGGGCAGGTGTTCTTGATAGTAGTGGACAGTTATTCCAAGTGGTTGGAAGTGGCACTGGTCTCATCAGTGACAATGACCAGGATTGTCCAAGAGTTGTGCTGGCTGTTCGCCACACATGGTCTGCCAGATGTAATCGTGTCTGACAATGGGGCAAAATTCACGGCAGAAGAGTTTCGGTCATTCCTCAATGCCAACATGATCCAGCACATAACATCCGCTCCATTCCACCCCATGTCCAATGGTCAGGCTGAACAAATGGTCAGGCCCACAAAGGAGTCGCTCAAGTGGATGATGACTGGTGACTGGAATCACCGCCTGGCGAACTTCCTCTTGTGTCAACACACAACTCCCAGTAGAGAAACAGGTTGCAGCCCAGCAGAGCTGAGGTGGGGCCGCTGGCTCACCACAAAGCTCAACTGACTTCACCCAGACAGAGTAGTGGCAGAGACAGCTCAGCCAAACCTCCCCCCAGGAACTTTCAGCCAGGTGAATTGGTCTGTGCCAGGAACTATGGCAGTGGGGCACTTTGGGTGGCAGCTAGGGTAACTAAGATAACAGGCCCCTTGTCATACAAGGTTATTCTGGGGAATGATCGTACAGTCAGATGCCACATTGATCAGTTACGACGTCGGCAGGCTGGGCCAGTCCTGGATGAGGATCCCAAGGCATTATCAGACCCACTAGAGAACTGTTTTCCTCCGAGTTTGCCTATACCACCCATGGCTGCCTCCACAGAAATGGAGGTACCTAGGGCAGTAGAGCCACCGCCACTCACCGGTGACCAAAACAGCTATCAAGACTCTGTCCAATTGGAGATGGACAATACTCCACTTAAACAGGTCTCTCCAGTAACATTGCAGCGGTCCACCAGGATCCGTGGGCCCCCAACCTATCTCAAAGACTATGAATATTGAACAGGCTGAGGGTAAGAACTATCTTAGGGGGGAGGGATGTTATGTATTGAATATATATAGTTGTGTTAAGCCCTGCTAAAGTGAAACTAACCTTTAGATGACCCTAACTGTTAACTCAAACTGTGTTGGAGGGAAACTTAGAACATTCATATTTGGGCGGGCCTTTTCAAGTATTGTGATTGGTTAAGGCCCTGAGCCCAGGGTATAAATTACAGGCATTTGCCTGCTGTTCCTCAGTTCCAGTTTTGAGTCAATAAATGTTGTTGTAGCTATGCTGGTCTGCTTCTTGCCTACTGAAGCCCACTACACAATAGTTATTTATATTAACCTTAGAGGTATTAGCCAGAAATGTTAGACAAGATAGTGAAATAAAAGGCATAAGAATAAAGAAGGAGGAGTATAAGTTACAAGCCTTTGCTGATGATTTGGTGTTTATTTTAGAAGACCCACAGGAAACAGGTCCTAAATTAATAGAAGAATATGGGGCAGTTGCAGGATTAAAAATAAAGAGAAAACAAAAATATTGGTTAAAAACTTTACAGATAAACAAAAGAGAATTTACAAGAACAATGAACATGCAAATTGTAAAGAAAGTTAAATATTTAGGGGTTCAATTAACAGCAAGCTGTGTATCTCTCAAAGAAGCACGTGGGACAGAGGGGCCGTGGCCCATTGCCCAGAGCAAATGGGTGGGGACGTTTCAGCTGACGAGAAAAGTCAGAGGCGAATCGCCCAAGGAGGAACACTGGCAGAGAAGGAGGAACAGCCAAGGGTAGTAGAAGAAAAGTCCCATTCCATCGGGAACAGGCTCCAGCTGTTCTTCTGCTCCACTGATCTCCCACTCTGAAGGCAGCTGATAATTGTCAGACGACCCTGGCCCCATCTCTGCCTCCGATGCAGAGCACTCATCAGAGCCTTCCCCAGACTCCAGGACTGGCTCATGTTCCTCCCCAACCTCCTCAATGTCTGAATCTGCCACCAGCTCCGCTGGCCACTGGCGGGCCACAACAGCTATAACTTATATAGCAAAAAAGAAAAAGAAAAAAGAAACAATATCAAAAGATGCTAGAAGAAGAATACAAAAGACTTGAAACAGAATTACAGAAAGAACTGCAAAAAAGGAATTTAGAAAATCAAATGGAATTAATAAAACATAAATTAAATTTCATGGAAAAAGAAGAATTGGCACAAAAAAATTAAATAGAAAAACAATTTTTTTCCAAAAATGGTAATAAACCAGGAAGACGGCTAGCATATAAGTTGAAAAAGGAGAAAGAGAAGAAATTGATACATAGATTGCTAGATGAGTATTCTTCATTATCAAAATGAAACTAAAAAGAAAATTATTCAGGATTTTTATGAAAAGCTATATGATCAAAAGAAAGTCTCAAAAGATAAAACAAAGCAATACTTAGAAAAAGCTGAACTACCTAAAGTGTCTGAAACAGTGAAGGCCATGTTAAATGAAAAGATAACAATGATGGAATTAACAGATGCGATTAAGAGACAAAAGAATAATAAAACACCAGGACCAGATGGGTTACCAGCAGAACTTTATAAATATCTACAAGACACTCTAGGCTTGTCAATGTTGGAGGTCTACAATGAAGTATTGTTAGAAGCTAAAATACCATGTACTTGGGTGGAAGCAAATATCACTTTAATACCGAAAGAAGATTCAGATTTAACGCAGATAAAAAATTATAGGCCAATATCATTATTAAATGTAGACTATAAAATATATGCCTCAATAATGGCAGAGAGTCTAAAAAGTTTTTTGAATGAATTTATACACTCAGATCAGAATGGATTTTTACCTAAAAGACAAATTAAAAACAATAGGAGAATTATCTTGAATATATTGGAGTATTATGAAGTACATTCTGAAAAACAAATGGCGTTGATCTTTTTAGATGCACAGAAAGCATTTGACAATGTAAATTGGCAATTTATGTCACTACAATTAAAATATATGAACTTTGGTGAAAAATTTACTAATATGATTAAGGCAATATATTCGAAACAAACTGCAAAGGTGATGGTTAATGGGGACATGACAGAGAATTTTAATATAAAGAAAGGCACAAGACAAGGATGCCCTTTGTCCCCTCTATTTATATTAACATATAAGGATGTATTGGATGTGCAAGGAAATTTGAAACTATGGCAAGATCTTCAAGACCAGGGAGTATAAATTGATCGATGGGCATATCTTCAAGTCCAGAGTAGATACAAACAGGATAAGAAAGAATTTGGAATCAATAATAAACTTCAGCAACTAGACAAAATTCTATTAGACCCAGAGAAAAAAAATATAACAAAACTTTATAATTACCTACTAGAGACAGAATTAGAGGAAGAAATTGTCAAAGGGAACATGATAGCCTGAAGTAGGAATATAGGATGTAGTATCACTTTAACTGAATAGGAGAAGGTCTGGAGTAGAAATAATAAAATCACAAAATTGGCAGCGTACAAGGAAAATGCTTATAAAATGTTTTATAGATGGCACCTTCCCCCCTTGAGACTAGTGAAGATGCACCCCAACATGAGTCTGAATTGCTGGAAATGCAAAAAAAAGGAGGGAACCTTCTTCCATATGTGGTGGTCTTGTACAAAGGCTGAAAGATATTGACAGAAAATTAGAAGATGGTTGGAGGAAATGACAAAAGAACAGATCGAACTTAAACCAGAATTCATTCTATTAGCGATCTTTAATAAACAATTCCCCAAAAAAGTGAAGTATACAATAGTACATATTTTGACAGAGGCCAGATTGGCTTTTGCACAATGTTGGAAACAACCTCATGTTCCATCAGAGGAAATGATTATTCAAAAAATATCAAATTGTGCAGGAATGGACAAATTAACTTTGGCATTAAAAGATAAAGAAACATCAATGTATTATGATAGCTGGAACTGCTGGTATGAATGGATAGATCAAAGATAGATTACATAATAAACCGTAAAAGAAGATATGTTATAATTGTAGTAGTGATTATATATTCGCATCAAGGATTAATTGTACATATGGCACAAAATAAGGATAAAAATAAGGTCCCACAAACTGTCGAGGATGAAATTGTTTTTAATTGTTTCTTGACTTTTTTCTACTCTTTTTCTTTGTTTCTTTTTCTCACATTTATGCACGTGTTGTTTGTCTATTTTAATTGTAAAATTAATAAAGTTTATTTAAAAAAATGTTTATCCAGGAAATCTGTGAATTTAATGCCAAGTAACTCACTCCCTTTCTTTGATGGATGCAAACCATCTCTTTTGTACAGTTTTTCGTTGGACCAGCTGCAGACATCATGACTAATAAAACCAAAGCCTTCCTTTTTACACCACTCCTTTAGCCACACATTAAACTCTGCTACACACTGGCCTTTCCCTTTTTCCTTGTATACTGGTAGAACCTCTGAAAAGATAAGCCTACAGCCCATAGTACTAAGTTCATACCCCAAGCTCTGGAAGTCTTTCTGCACAGAAAATACATCCTTCTGGGACAGATCATTTGTACCAAGATGTATAATAGCATCAACATCACAGTCCTTACTGGAATTCTTTTTTTTTTAATTAGTTTTATTTAGTAATTAAACATAACCAAACAAGCAGACACTGACATAAACAAAACATAATCAAACACAAAACATATGTTACAATCAAACCAAGTATGGCTAGGCTCATATCATTCATTGTCCATCATTTGTTAAGTCCAATTAAGAAAGTCTGTTAAGTCTTTTTCTTATCTAACCATCCATAGAAGTTGTTCCAAGTTTTGTAATAGTCCGTTTCTTCTTTATTTTAATTTCCATTGTCAATTTGTCCATTTCTAAGCACTCAATGATTTTCTTGAGTTCCGCTTCTGTTGGAGTTTCAGTGTTTTTCCACTTTTGTGCAAAGGCCATCCTTGCCGCTGTAATAATATGAATCATTAAATAAAGAATTTCCTTTGGATAGGTCTTATTGGTGATTCCCAGTAAAAAAATTCTGGTTTGAAATTAATCTCTACATCACAAATTTCTCGTAAGCATTTATGTATTTCTTTCCAATATTCCTGGGCCTTTCCACAACTCCACCATATGTGATAATATGTACCTCTTTCCTTATTACACTTCCAACAAAGAGAGGAAAATTTATTGTTCATTTTAGATAGTCTTGTTGGTGTTATATGCCATCTATAAAATAATTTATACAGATTTTCTTTAAATGGAATTGCAAGGGTTATTTTTTTATTTCTAGTCCAAATATTTTGCCAATCACTCAAAACTATGCTATGACCAAAATCTCTCATCCATCGTATCATTGTTTCTTTGACAGTTTCTTCTTCTAATTTAGTTTGTAATAATACTTGGTATGTTTTTTTAATCATTTTTACATCTGGTCCTAACAAGATTTCATCTAATTCTGTCCTAGTTTTACTAATACCCAATTCCTTTTTGTCTTCTGCATGTTTAGCTTGGAGTTGTAGATAGGCCCACCATTCCAATTCTATTCCCTGTTCATTCAGCCGCTGTCTAGTTTGTAAATCTCCTTTTTCATCTAACAGTTCTTCATAAGTAATAATTTTATCGTATCTTAGCAAATGTGGATGCATCAAAGCTTCTAGTGTTGATATCCAGATTGGTATTTGAATATACATTTGTTTCTTAATTTTGAACCAGGTGTGTAGAAGTGTCTGTCTTACTTTGTGTTTCAAAACGTAGCTGTGTCCCTTTAAGCTATCTTGTCTAAGAAAAAAGTGCCATCCTGTCTGGAGGTTATAGCCTTCTAAAGTTAATATCCTTGTATTTGTGTGATTTATCCAGTCTTTATCCAAGTCATAATTGCAGCACTATAGTACAGCTCCCAATCTGGTAGGCCAAATCCTCCTCTTTCAGTTGCATCTTGTAGTAATTTTAGTTTTATCCTTGGTCTTTTTGCCAAATAAAATTTGATGTTAATCTATTTAATTCATCAAAGAAGGATTTTGTTAATTTTATGGGAGCATTTTGAAAGAGAAATAGAATTTTTGGTAAAATATTCATTTTAATCGTGGCTATCCTGCCCATAAAGGATAATTTTAAATTGTTCCATCTTATTAGGTCTTCTCTTATTTGTTTAATAAGTGGGTCATAGTTGTCTTTCTTCAGTGTGCTATATCTGGGGGATATAATGATTCCTAAATATTTAATTTTTTCAACAATTTCAATGCCCATTGTTGAGGTCAGTAATTCTTTCTGTTTACTTGTCATGTTTTTAGTAATCATTTTTGTTTTCTTTTTATTTATTTTTAATCCTGCTACTAAACCAAATTCATCCAATTTTTGTAAGAGTTTAGGTCCTGAAGATTGAGGTTCTTCTAAAATGAAAAGAAGGTCATCTGCAAATGCCTGTAATTTAAATTCTTCCTTTTTACTTTTAGTCCTTTTATATCATCTTTTTAATTGTCCTAATTAGAGCCTCTAATGTCATAATGAACAACAGTGGTGACAATGGACAGCCTTGTCTCGTTCCTTTTGTATTTGAAATTTTTCTGTAAGTCCCCATTAATTAAAATTGTAGCATATTGTTTTTGATAAATAGCCTTAATTACATTAAAGAATTTAGGTCCTAACTTCAAATATTTACTTTGCTGTAGAATACAGTCCCATTTCACATTATCAAATGCCTTTTGGGCATCTAAGAATAGCAATGCAGCTTGTTCTGTACTCGATCTTCATAATACTCTAATATGTCCAGCTACTCTGATATTATTTCTAAGATGTCTCTGAGGGAGGAAGCCATTTTGGTCAGGGATATGAGTTTATTAAGTATTTTTTAATCTCTCTGCCAAGATCGCATAAAGATTTTATAATCTACATTAAGGAGAGAAATTGGCCGATAGTTCCCTGGTTCCGTTAGATCGAGCCTGATTTGGGAATGATGGATATTTTAGCTTCTTGCCATGATTGAGGACAATTCGCTTTATCTAAAACTTCATTAAAATTTTTACCATTTCCTTTCCTAAAATTTCTTGTTGTGCTTTATAAATCTCTGCTGGTAAGCCATCTGGGCCTGGGACTTTATCTATTTTTGTTTGTTGATAGCCTCAGACTTCTTGAAGAGTTATAAATAGTTTACTTCTTGAAATCTGCATTTTTAAAGTATTTTAAAATTTGGTCTTCTGTAACATAACTTGTCTCTGTGTATAAATCTTTATAATATTTTTGAATAATCTGCCTTTTAGTCCTCTTTATAACATATATCCCTTGTTCATTTCTTAATTTAGTAATCCATCTTTTTCATTCTGTTTTTTAAGTTTAGAGGCTACCAACGTCCTGGTTTATTTGCATTTTCAAATTGGTATTGCTTTGTCCTCTTTAGTTTCTGAGCTAGTTC
>SOZL01001506.1:122970-152274 GCA_009733165.1 Naja naja
TGCAGGCTCGAATCCCACCAGGCTCAAGGTTGACTCAGCCTTCCATCCTCTTGGGGTAGGTAAATTGAGGACCCAAGATTGTTGGGGGCAATAAGCTGACTTTGTAAAATGCCGCTTAGTAATAAGCAGCATATGTGGAATGAAGCTATTGCTGAGAACATTGGGTTGTATCCCAAAAAATTGTAAGCCGCCCTGAGTCTTCAGAGAAGGGCAGCATATAAATCTAATTTTTAAAAAAAGCTAGAAAATATTGGATGAAAATACAAAGATGGTTACAGGAGATAACAGAACACCAAATATGTAGTGGCAAGAAAATTTCTGTAGATGGCAGTAGTAGCAGCAAACTGCACTACAGTTCCTAAACAGGCCTCTTTCCCTTATCTCACTCTCGGGCTGGTGAGTCCTGAACCAATAATTATATAACCTTGTATTTATCAACCAGATGTTACAAAGTTGTCATGAGCAGGCATATGATTTCACCTTCTAAGATCGTTATTATTCTCAAGGATTGGTTAAAAGTTTCACCAATGCTACATCTATTCTCCAAATGTAACCAATCCAAATGCTGATATCTATGTTGCCTTTGTCTTCTTGTGTAAACCCTATAAAAGGAATAAATGCCACGTAGGTAGTCAGACATCTTGGCACCCTGCACAATGACTGGTCTTTGATTACCACATATGGTGCCTGGCCAGGGACATTAATTAACCCTGGGGGGCATCAACCCTACGGGGTCACAACTCCCAACATATTTACCACCATCTGGAACAGACTCCTAAGGTGCGCACCTTCATCCTACGGGACTATTAAGTGGTAAGTATGGGTTGCAATCTATCCCAGCATCAGCAAAACCATGTTCAGGAATTTAGATTCCTGCTACATAAATCAAGTGCTACAGCACCCGAGGCTAGAAAGGAAGCTGGTGGGAGATAGGGAAATGGTATCCTGAGTGCAAATGCTCAGGTTAAAGGATTGGGCAGGCTCCAGTCCAAATAATACATTGATGGTATCAATGCTGTCAAGCAGTGGAAACATCTGGCTCTGATGTCTCAGCAGGGCAAAGATTGACTATAAACCTGCCCCTCCTGATTATGTTCAGGTAAAAATTGTCACCCCTAAATCTTCTCCAACTGGACCTTCAGTTCCTTCTGAGGAGGCTAAATCTTTTAATTCTCCATGGCCATTGTACACTCTCATAATGCAAGTATTAGAGGAACTATTAGAATAAGGGGGAGATACAAGCTAGAAACCCTGGACAGAGAAACATAGTAACAGTTTATTTGTTTAAAAAATTGTCATGTTAATTATCTTTAATCCTTTTTTAATTATTTAATGCTTAAGGAGATTTAGAATGTTGGCAACTGCTCTCTTCTGATGCCCTGGATGGCAGAGTTGGGTGTGGAAGGCATGCCCCATTGAGTTCAATGGTCCACAGTTAGCTCTGCTGTTCAGAAGCATGGAATGAGACACATATCCGTTTTGGGAAGCCCCTCCATATAGTACTTTGAGACTGATGAAAGAAGTTATGGTTAATTTATGCTATTATATTTGATAGTAAGAACTAAGAGAAGAAGAAAATGTTTATTGTATTATTCTTTTCATAATGTGATTGCCATTAAAACTTCTTAGATGTATATGTATTATAATGTATAATAATTGCATGCAGAATAGAATTTAGCTGTGTATGTATAATAATGTAAAATAATTGTATGCAGAATTGAATAGGATTGAATTGAAGAAAATGTGGAGATTTAAAGGGTCAGAACCTTCCCAGGTCTGGAAGTGTTGTGTGTGAGAATGTGTCTGTGTGTAATCATTTCCAGACCTGGAGGATGAGACCCTCTCATAACAGTATAAATTTGTGAGTATGTGGATGGTAAAAAAGTTGGTATTTGTCTGTGTGTTGACCCCCATACCAGATTAATAGGAGAGTAAGAAATAGTGTGTGCAAGGAAATGAGTAAGGTTCGGACATAAGAAAGATTCCATGGGGAAATGTATGTGATTTACTGGTAAGTGAGAATTATTTGTGTGTGACTTATTTTGTTTAAAGAATGTTGAGTGGAGAAAATGGATGAGATTTCTGTGTAGTATTTTAAACATTCCTCCCCTTCATGTTAACTTTTTGCCTTGTAAAAGCGGAGGCAGGAGGAAGGGGGGGAGAGTGAGATTCTTGCTCACGAACTTTTTCCCCTTGAAATGTAAGAGAGGCAGGAATAGGGGGGGAGTGAGACTTTCTGCTTGTTTAAAAAAAAAATTTCTCTTTTCTCTCTGCTTTGAGAGAGGCGGGGATGGAGGGTGACTCTTTTATAGCTTACATAGTTTACACCAGTAGTCATTCCATCTCATGATTTTTCTCAGTGCTTTTGTGAACAAGGTAACCTTGGATTGCTAGGCTAAGACTGGAACATTATCTTTAAAGGTGACTCAGTTCCCAGATTGGCAATTTGCCTGGAACAATTATCTTTGATGGCTCAGTTCCCAGTTTAACTTTTTCTTTGCAATTTTTGATAAGTTCAGTAGGGTGTAAATGGCGGAGTTGTGTAAATCTGATTTTCTATTTCTTTTCAGAATAACCTATCTCTTCAATATGCTTTAACTGAATATGTAGGCTGTATTGCATATCATTTGCCTAAAGGTCCTCAGCTTGCTTAATGACTTTTTCCTTTCCTGTCTGTCCATTGCTTTCTGCCACAAGCTACTATTTTTTCAGATGGTGGGCAAACGAGAGGAGCGATTGCTTATAAAGATCCTCATGATGATACCTGGAAAGTGTCCTACACTGCAGTTCAATCCTCACCTCAATGTTCAGAATTGGTTGCTGCTATTTTAGCTTTCAAAACTTTTTCTCAACAGCTTTTCAATTTAATCTCTAACTCTCATTATGTGTGTCAAATTATTTTTAATCTTCCAGGTGCTTATATCATGCCCAGGATTGATCCTCATCTCATGGCCTTGTTTTTATTGAAGGCAGTTATACTATGTTTGTTTTCAGATTCTTCTTTGTGACTCTTTTTTCCATATTGTTTCATCATCAACTTTGGTAAATGGATGTTACCCATGTTCCCTCTTTGGCTCCTTCTATACTTATTCAGGAGCTATTTGGGCTACCCCTCAACGAAGGGAAACAGCTAATCATGTTACCTTAAATCAATTGAATGTTTCTATTTAAAATTTAACTACTTGGGGGCAGGGCTATGCTGCTGTGCTTGCTCCTACAGGTTTGTTGCATCCATTCAGCCAAGGATGTCGGAACCGGTCCTAGAAATGTGACTCTGCAGCTGTCATTCCATCCACACACTCACTCGAGCAACGAACAAACTACAAAACTTATAAAACTTATGGGTGCAATTGGCTAACATCATACATAACATCACACAGAATGAATGTCTTTTGCTTATCTGAAGCCTATGATATGGAAAATTTGCTTTCTACATGTTTAGTTCCTGACTGCACTCCTTTTACAGTAATTCAAAACTTCACTGGCTTAAGCGGATTTTTATTAAATGGAAGCTTTAACTATGGGACTATATCTAATTGGGGATTTACTGCTTATTATTCACCCCCTGATGCGATTGCTTTGTACACCCGGATAGTGGCAATTCCTGGAAATATAACCTGTGCAAAAATAGTTAATTGTACATCTTCAAGTAAAAAACCTCATTGTCATCACATTAGCTCACCTACTCTGAACTACACAGCTTTTGTTCAGTGTCTTCCTTCTCTTTGCAACGTATTTGTCACTGCTTTTCGCCCTAAACCCCCTCCTACATTGTCTCAGGGTCAGGTATATGCCCTGTATAAACAACTGCAAGCTTGTTCTTCTAATGATTGTAATCTCTTTATTAACTCTTATGATTATTCTTTGTCTGACAAAAAATAAAAAAGAGTGAGATGTAGTGGCAAGAAAATTCCTGTAGATGGCAGTAGTAGCAGCAAACTGCACTACAGTTCCTAAACGGGCCTCTTTCCCTTATCTCACTCTCGGGCTGGTGAGTCCTGAACCAATAATTATATAACCTTGTATTTATCAACCAGATGTTACAAAGTTGTCATGAGCAGGCATATGATTTCACCTTCTAAGATCGTTATTATTCTCAAGGATTGGTTAAAAGTTTCACCAATGCTACATCTATTCTCCAAATGTAACCAATCCAAATGCTGTATCTATGTTGCCTTTGTCTTCTTGTGTAAACCCTATAAAAGGAATAAATGCCACGTAGGTAGTCAGACATCTTGGCACCCTGCACAATGACTGGTATTTATTTATTTATTTATTTATTTATTTATTTATTTATTTATTTATTTATGAGATTTATATGCCGCCCTATCTCCCTGAGGACTCAGGGTGGCTTACAATACTAAAAACAGTACAATATAAATATTAAAAAATAATTAAACCAAAAATCTCATAAATCAATTAAATTTAAAACAACCACTAAAAAGACCCTCCCCCCCAATCAGTCCAGGTAGGCTAGTTGGAACAGCCAAGTTTTTAGGCCATGACGGAAAGATCGGAGGTCATGAGCCACCCAGAGCTCCAGGGGTAGCTAGTTCCAAAGGGTGGGTGCCTCCACAGAGAAGGCCCTACCTCTGGGGGCTGCCAGCCAACATTGCCTGGCTGACAGCACCCTGAGGAGTCCCTGCCGGTGGGAGCACATGGGGCGTCGGGAAGCTGTTATTGGCAACAGGGTCTCCTGCAAATACCCCAGTCCAATGCCATGAAGGGCTTTATAGGTCAACACCAGCACCTTGAATCTCACCCAGAGGGCAACTGGTAACCAGTGCAGCTCACGCAGGAGGGGTGTAACATGGGAGTATCGGGATCCTCCCATCACAACCCGTGCCGCTGCATTCTGGACAAGTTGAAGCCTCTGGGTGGTCCTCAAGGGCAACCCCATTGCAGTAGTCCAGACGGGAAATGACGAGCACGTGAGTGACCGTATGTAGGACATCTCAATCCAGGAAGGGTTGCAACTGGCGCACCAGGCAGACCTTGGCAAATGCCCCCCTGGCCACGGCCCCCACCTGCTCCTCTAAACTGAACCATGCGTCCAGGAGGACACCCAAGTTGCGAGCCCTATCTATGGGGGGCAACATCTCTCCCCCCATAGCTAAAGGTGGAATATCCTGGCTGATTCAAGATGCCAGTACATACAGCCACTCAGTCTTAGCCGGGTTGAGCCAGAGTCTGTTCCTCCCCATCCAGACCCGCACCGCTTCCAGGCACCTGGACATCACTTCGAGGACGTCACTGGGTTGGTTAGGGGTGGAGATGAAAAGCTGGGTATCATCAGCATACTGATGATACCTCACCCCAAAACCATGGATGATGTCGCCCAGTGGCTTCATGTAGATATTGAACAAGAGGGGTGAGAGAGACCTAAGGCACCCACAAAGGAGGGGCCTGGGGCTGATCTCTGCCCCCTGCCAACACTACCTGCATACAACCCGAGAGGTAGGAGGAGAACCACCATAGAATGGTGCCCCCCACCCCCAACCCCTCGAGGCACCGCAGTAGGATACCATGGTCAATGGTATGTAAAAGCTGAGAGATCTAACAGGACCAGGACAGAGGAATAACCCTGTCCCGCCCTCCAGAGATCATCCACCAGTGCGACCAACGCCGTCTCCATGCTGTGCCCAGGCCTGAAACCCGATTGGTATGGGTCAAGTTAATCGGTTTCCTCCAGAAACACTGGGCTGTTGGGCCACCTCTCAACAACCTTCGCAAAAGCAGAAGGTTGGAGACCGACGAAAGTTGTTTAAATCAGCTGGGTCCAAGGTGGGCTTCTTGAGGAGGGGCCTCACCACCGCCTCCTTCAAGGCAGAAGGAAAGGAACCCTCACTCAGGGAAGCATTTATAACTGCCTGGAGCCAGCCTCGTGTAACCTCCCGGGAGGCATACACCAGCCAGGAGGGACATAGGTCCAACAAACATATGGCAGCACTCAGCCTCCCCATGATTCTGTCCACCTCATTTGGAGTCACGGAGTCAAACTCCTCCCAGATAATATTTCTAAGACCAGTCGCCATATTCCCATCGGACTCTGCCCAGTCGGAGTCCAAGCCTGTCTGGATCTGAGCGATCTTGTTCGTCAGATGTTGACTAAACTCCTCGGCACGTCCCTGCATAGGGTCCTCTCCCCCCTCTGGTTAAGGAGGGAACAGGAGACCCTGAACAGGGCGGCCGGGCAATTATCTGCGGACATGATGAGAGCGGAGAAGTATGCACACTTTGCCGCTCTCATCGCAGCAAGATAAGGCCTAATATAGGTTCTTAGCTGCGATCGGTGAGATTCAGACCTGCTGGACCTCCAACAGCTCTCTAGGCTTCTCTTCCGCCGCTTCATTTCCCGGAGTTCCGTGGAGAACCAGGGAGCTACTCGGAATCTGCGGTGGGTCAGAGGCTGCAAAGGAACAACTCGGTCCAGCGCCCCGGCAGCAGCTGTCTGCCAGGCGTCCACCAGGGTCTCCACTGAGCTGTGGGCAAAGGAGGCCAGAATTGGCCCAAGTGCTGTCAGGAACCCTTCCGGGTCCATTTGGCGTCTGGGGCAGAACCATCTCATCAGTTCTGCCTCCCAGCAACGAGGGGTGGCATATTGGAAGGCCAGACAGAGGAGATAATGGTCTGTCCATGACAGGGGTTGTATAATTGAAGACCCCCCCAGATCATTTCTCCACTGTCCCGAGATAAAAACCAGGTCAGGCGTGTGTCCCCCCTCATGAGTCGGACCCTGTATTATTTGAGTCAGGTCCAAGGCCATCATGGAGGCCATGGACTCCTGCATCAACCCTGATGCCCCTCCCAGAGAAGGCAAGTTGAAATCCCCCAGTACCATAAGCCTGGGGAACTCAACCGCCACCTCTGAGAGGACATCAAGCAGGGCAGGCAGGGCTGTAGCCACGCAGCTGGGAGATAGGTACGTGAGCAACAAGCCCAACTGACCCCCAGGGCCCAACCTCAAGAGGAGAGACTCACATCCACCTATCTGCAGAACAGTGGTCTCCCCCGGACAGAGTGCTTCCCTGATCACAACCGCCACCCCCCCCGCCCCTACCATGGGCCTGAGGTTGGTGTAGCACATGGAAACCCAGCGGACATAAATCCACCAGAGGGACTCCCCCCTCCGGGCCCAGCCAGGTTTCCATAATGCAAGCCAGGTCCACGCCTTCCTCCTCGATCAAATACCTGACGAGGGGAGCTTTGTTCACCACAGACCTGGCATTCAAATACACCAACCTGAGCCCAGGGCCCCGGTCCTCCAAGCCCCCGGGGATGCAGGGATGAACCTGCGGGTCGGAGCATGCCACCGCTCGAAGACAGTGGTGGCGCACTCCCAAAAACCAATACGGCCCGCCGTCCCTACCTCTGCTGCTATTCCCAATCACTGTGGGGATCACTCCCCCCACCTGCTCCTCCAGAGCTCTGGCAAGCCCCAACCCCACCCCCTCCCCACTGCGACCCATTTGTAACCCGGACTGAAGGTATCCCAGTGGAGCCCTCCCAAATTCCAACTGGGTTTAGGCAACCCACCCTCATCCCTAACCCCCTTAAAAATTTGTCTAAAATTTAATCAAAGAGACCTTGGGGCCCCTCTTGGCACTCCTCCCCAGACCCCAACCCATATCTGCGCAGTGACACCTCTCGGGATTCCAAAATCCATCATCAAGGTAGGCCAGTGAAAGTCCAGGAGGCCATGTCCAGGATAGGGGGGAATCCCTTAGGGCCTGCAGTTCCGCGGCTAGATAAGTCCGCATAGCTCGAATAGTATAATCCTAACACGGGGAAAGATGGTACATAAAATGAGAGTGTCCAGATGGAAATGCTCGGTCCAGAGAAAGATATTTCCAACCAATTGGAGTAATCCAGGTCCCGGGTGCCCTCTCACGACAACCGGTGGGGGGCGATGGCGAGGCCTCCATGGACTAACCACTGCGCTCTCACCACCAGTGGGAACTCCAACAGTTGGTAGGCCTTTGGTATGCACATGCCTTTGGTGTGCACATGCCCAAGATGGCGGGTCCACATTGAGCGAGCTCTTTTCGGGTGGATGGTGGTCGTTGGCTTTTCGGTGGGAGGGAGGACCCCTGGCACCGCTAGTTTCCTGGGGTCTCTTCCGGAGGGCTGCGGCGCGGCGCTGAGCTATTTTTGGCCCGATTCGGCCGGTGGCTTAGCGTTGCCAGGAGTTTTATTCTCGTGGCCTGTTCGGGCGGAGCCGGGCGCGGGCGGAGGTCTGGTGGCGTCAGCGGTGGTTTTGGCGGTGATGGCAGCGGCTGCGGTGGTGGCGGTTGTAGCGAAGACAGCGGTGGCGACGGTCCGTGGGACCCCCCATTGTTGTTGCCCGCGGGACGCTCCGATGCTCCTCGGGATGCTCCGCGGGATGCTCCGCTGCTCCTCGGTCATCGTGGTGACACCTTCGGTGGCTCGGTGCCCTGGTGGGTTCGTCGGTACAGAGGCGCCCAGTGTTTTTGGCAACTTGGTTGGAGCCTGGTTATTAACGGCGGGGCTTGCAACTTCGTTGGGGATATTGATCCCTGTGTCATCCTCGACGTCGCTCCCCCCCACCCGGAGGTGAGAGTTTCAGGAGGAAGAGGCTCCATGGAGGCAACAACGGGGGGGGTGTAGGTCTGGAGGCTTTAGAACGGTATCGCCGGTGAGAGGTTTGGTGGGAAACAGCTGGAATGGCTGGATCGATCTGAGTCCAGAGTGTTGGCGCTGGTGGATATGGCCCGGGTTGAATGAGTTGGCGCTGGTCTGGCGGGGGTCGGAGGCTGGATTAACATCGGAGGAGAGACCCCCGTGGAAGGTTGGTGCTGTGACTCTGGACCTGGGGCTGTGGTTGGAATGTGAACATTTGCATCATCTCTGGACGCTTGCCCCGCCTCCCATTTTATTCTTCTGTTCCAGCCTCCCTTTACGGTCGCTGTTTCTTTTTCATCATCCCTGACTTTTCCATGGCACTCTGGTGGGTGTGTGATCATTTACGACAGTCGCCCTGGTCCTGATTCTACTCTTGGACTTTCTTCCTTCCCTTGGGTCCGGCTCAGGCTTCCCCATTGCAGTGGGAGGGCAATGGGTGGATTCAACTCCCCTGTCGTGAGAGGGCAGGGGGGTTGATCATTGTTCCATCAGCTCCATGTCATAAACCACTGCGGTGTGAGAGGCTCCCAGCAGCTGTGAGAGAGCTGCTGGGGTGTTGAATTTCATGGACGCTGTTGCCTGGACCCCTTCTGTTGCATATTTTACATCTCTGCAATTGTTTACCACCTTGCCGACTGTTTTTTCTCCATCTTTCCGCTCTTGAAATGGGATTTAGCATCTTCTGCCAGCTTACTCTCTGTTGGAGTTACGGGCCCTCCAGATTCCCTTGTCTTTGGAGTGGCCCTCTGGGTTACTGAGAGCCTACCTTAAGGATGGATCCTGGGATCCCGAGAGGTGGCACGGCGCAACCAAGGGGTTAAATTTTAAAATTGGCGTTAAGGGACAACTTTTAAATTTTTTAATTTGTTGTTTTAATGGGATAGGGAGTGGGGAGGGAAATCAACCTCCGACGCAATATTTTGGTCTGTCCAGGCCGGAAATGGGGCCTGATACTGGTGGGTTGGGTGAGGGGGCCCCAGGGTCCGTTGGGGACGGGCGATTGACAACCCAGGGTGATCGGTTATGGCAGGAGGGGACGAGACAGGGGGCCAAATTATGTTGTGGGAGCACGTTCCCACTGTTTACGAGAGGTGACGCGCTTTGACCCCCAGGTCTCCTGCCTCGCCCCTGGGGTCTTGGGAGGTGTGGTCCCTGGGCTTAAGCTGGTCACGGAATGCTAGGTCCGTAGCCATAAGTCATCCCTCCTCCGAGCTTATCGAGGAGGAGGCTGCGACCTGGCATGCATACGGAGACCTGGCTGGGACCGAGGGGAGTGTCCTCTGTGCGATCTATGTCCCCTGGTTTCCATGTGCTGCACCGGTCTCGAGCCCAGGAAGGGGTGAGGGGTAGCCATAGTTATTAGGGAGACCCTGTTTCCAAGGGAGCCACTGTCCCAAGCAGATAGGCGGTGTGAATCCTCCTGAGGCTGGGTCCGGGGGTCGGTTGGGTTTGTTGCTGATGTACCTGTCCCACAGCTGCATGGCGGCCTCCCCGAGCTGCTTGATGCCCACTGGGTGGTGGAGTTCCCAGGCTTATAGTTCTGGGGACTTCAACTTGCCCTCTGAGGAGAGGCCGGGATTGGCTCGAGTTCACGGCATCCATGGCAGCCATGGACCTGACCCAGGTGATTCAAGGGCCCACTCATGAGGGGGAAACACGCTGACCTTTTTTGCCTCGGGCAGTGGTTTAGTGATCTGGGGGGGGTCACCGATTACCCTACCCCTATCATGGACAGATCACTATCTCCTGCAGCTGGTCTTCCAATTGGCTGTCCCTCACTGCTGGGATGAGGAACCAACTCGATGGTTTCACCCCAGACGCCTGATGAACCCTGAGAGGTTTCAGATGGCACTGGGGTTCTTGCCCACCTCCCTCGACCACAACCTGGCCGAGACTTTGGTGGCTGCCTGGCAACAGGCGGCCTCGGCAGCGTTCGACTGGGTTGTCCCTATGTCCCTTCCCTGCCATAGATCCCGTTAGCTCCTGGTTTTCTGATGAGCTCTGGGGGATGAAGCGGCGGAGAAGGTGCCTAGAGAGCAGGTGGAGGACTAGCTGCTCCGAATCTGACCGTCCAGTTAAGAGCCTATATTAGGACTTACCTGGAAGCGACAGAGCGGCAGGTGTGCTTACTTCTCCGCCTGATTCGCCCACAGATGATCGCCTCTGCCTCTGTTCAGGGTCACCCTCCTCCTTCATTTGGAGGAGAGGGGACCCTTTGCAGGGCAGAGCAGAGGAATTTAGTTTACATCTGGTGGATAAGGTTGCTCGGATTCAGGCCGGCTTGGACTCTGACTGGCAGGGGTCGGATGATGGGGTGACAACGGTCTGGCTGATTCTATCTGCTGAGTTTGACCCTGTCTCCTGGATGAAGTGGACAGGATCATGCAGAGGTTGTCTTCCACCACGTGTTTATTGGACCCGTGTCCTTCCTGGTTGGTTTATGCCTCCAGGAGGTTACACACGCTGGCTCCAGGCAGTTGTCAACGCCCTTGAGTGAGGGAGTTTTTCCCGCCACCTTGAAAGAGGCGGTGGTGAGGCCCCTCCTCAAGAAGCCTGCCTTGGACCCAGCCGTTTTGGACAACTATCATCCAGTCTCCAACCTTGCTTCTAGCGAAGGTTGTTGAGAGCTGGTGGTGCAGCAACTTCCTTGTTCCTGGAGGAAACTGATTATCTTGACCTGTATCAATCGGGCTTCAGGTCCGGGCATAGCACGGAGACAGCATTGGTCGCACTGATGGATGATCTCTGGAGGGCTCGGGACAGGGGTTTTTCCTCTTTCCTGGTCCTTTTAGATCTCTCAGTGGCTTTCATACCATCGACCATGGTATCCTTCTGCTGCTTTGGGGTTGGGAGTGGGAGGCACCGTTCTGCGGTGGTTTTCCTCCTACCTCTCGGGCCGTTCACAGTCAGTGTTGGCAGGGGAGCAGAAATCAGCCCCAAGGCCCCTCACTTGTGGGGTGCCGCAGTGGTCCTGGCTCCTCTCCTGTTTAATATCTACATGAAACCGCTGGGAGAGATCATCCGTGGTTTTGGGGTGAGGTCACCAATATGTGGATGATACCCAGCTTTACATCTCCACCCCAGACCAGATCAGTGATGCCTCTGTGATGTCCCGTGCCTGAGGCGGTGCAGGTCTGGATGGGGAGTAACAGGCTCTGGCTCAATCTGGCCAAGACTGAGTGGCTGTTCTTACCGGCATCTCGGTGTTCATTGGATGTACCCTCTCTGGTCATGGGGGGAGAGGTGTTGCCCACCGTGGATAGGGCGAGGAATCTGGGCGTCCTCCTGGATTCACAGCTCAGTTTGGAGGAGCAGGTGGGAGCTGTGTCCAGGGGGGCCTTTGCCCAGGTTCAGCTGGTTCGCCAGCTTCGCTCTTACCTGAGCCAAGTTGCCCTTCAAACGGTCACTCATGCGCTCGTCACCTCCAGAATCGACTACTGCAACCCTCTCTACATGGGGCTGCCCTTACGGACCACCCGGAGGTTGCAACTGGTGCAGAATGTGGCCCCGCGGGCTGTGATGGGAGTGTCCCGATACTCCCATGTTACACCCCTCCTGCACAACTTGCATTGGTTGCTGGTTGCCTTCCGGGTTAGTTTCAAGGTGCTAGTAACAACTTATAAAGCCCTAAATGGCTTGGGTCCAGGGTACTATGGAGTGCCTCCTGCCAGCATCACACTGACGCCCTGTACGGTCCCATAGGAGGGGCCTCCTTGGGATACCGTCGGTTAGGCATTGTCGGCTGGCGGTCCCCAGGGCTAGGGCCTTTTCTGTGGGAGTGCCCACCCTCTGGAATCAGCTCCCCATGGATCTCTGTTTGGCCCCTGATCTCCGCTCCTTCCGCCGGGACCTGAAGACCTGGCTGTTTCAACAGGCCGGTCTGGAGTGACCCGGGGGATGGGATTTTTTAACTGTTTTAATTTTTAATTGATGGTCTAGACTTGTATGTGTTTAATTTGTTTTTATTGTACATTTATGACATTTTTAATGTTGGCCGCCCTGAGTCCTTAGGGAGAAGGGCGGCATACAAGTCGAATAAATTATTATTATTATTATTATTATTATTAGGCCAGATGGTTCATAGGCCAGATGTTACAGCCAGATGTTACAACCAGCCAGCCAGTGGGAGGAGCACCCAGCCCTTATTGTCCTCACACCACAACAGGGCGGGTGCACTCACAGAAGGTTCCCCAACGCCCTCTCACCGCAGCAGGAAACCATCCCAGCAGGCCGCATCAAGACAGGGAGGAAAAGAAAAAGGGGGGGGGGAACAACCCCATCCGTCCATCATCTGGCAGGCCCCTAAATCCGGACAGAGTCCACTCCAGCAACCACCATTCACCGTGCCGGGCGCCACGGATCAAAGTCTTCAAGGCCGCCAGCACACCTCCCCAAAAACATCAAAACCACCGGTCCTGGAAACCAGCATGGGGACAGAACCACATGGCAGGCAAGGGAGCAGAGATGGTAAAAACTGCGGCAAGAGAAAAAAGCCCGGCAGTCCGACAGCAGCCAACCACAACCGGCCACAACAGCAAACAAACCGAAAGGACCGGCAGCAGCCTCGGTCTCGTCTCCATGCCTCCAAACCTCATCCCAGCTGCTGCCGAATCCTCCTCAGTCGCTGCTCCCACCGCCGCCGTCGCCACCGCCGCCGCCGTGGTCAGGCCGCCACTGAGCTCAAGACTATCAACAAGGTCCAAACCGCCACCACAATCAAAAGCCGCCACCGCCGCCAAACTCAATGCTGTAAATACAGTGTCTCATCCAATGGGGGTCGGTCCCGTTAGCATTGACCGAACCCCCGAACTTTCTGCCATCAGGTTCCGAGACCAGGGAGGTGGAAAACAGACCCCCTAGTCTCTCCTGGGACACAAGCCAGCATCTTCCTTCTCGAAGCTCTAACCACGGGCGGCCATCTTCCAGAGCATGTGCAGATATAAACAAAATAGAATTTAAACCTAAAATATTCTTATTGGGAATAATTAAAGGAAAATTTAGCAAACAAATCCAATACATCATATTGCATATAATAACAGCAGCGTGGATAGTTTTTGCACAGGGTTGGAAATCAGAAAACATACCACCCGAAGAGATGTTGATACAAAAAATATTAGAGTGTGCTGAGATGGACAAACTTACAATAGCAAGGCAAGGAGGAATCAGAATACTAGATCAGAATACTAGATGGCATAAGTGGATAGAACATAGGAATAAGGATTAATGTATAGAAATAAATGTAAATATATGTAATATTGATGACACAATACTGTTAACAGTGTAAATAGAGATGTGTAATTTTGAAAATAAATTTTAAAAAAGAAAATATTTTTTGTCTGCATGTGTGTGTATTTTTTCACACTGATATCCATCTTACTGTTCCCTTTCAGAATAAGCCTCTATATCCAGAGTCCAGATAGAGGGCTGCGCCCAGCCTCTGTGACATCACCCATGTCATAAGATAATGATTTATGTAGTAGATTGTGTAATTCCTGCCATTAAGAGTCATCTGCCTTGTAGCATCACAAGTTACCTGATGCCACTTCCCCCTATAAACACAAGAAAGAAGTAAGAAATATTAACCCAAAGAAATTAAAGTCATGAGGTCAGAATAAAGAAAAGGAACAGAACAAAATCGTGCTTATGCCAACGCCTTTCCCTAAACCTGTCCCAAGGTTTTTCTGCCCCTGGAAATGATCTTCGCTTCCTTCCCTTCCAAACACTATTTCAAACATTGCCTTCAGTTGTTTGCATGTCTCTGAAAGTAACATGGTTAGTTTTAACCCTGGTTTGTTTTTCCACAGGCACTTAACATGTTGCACAAATTTGAAAAGATTAATCAACGGTTGTGCATACAGATACAGATTAACAGAGTTGAAAAGGACCTTGTAGGTCATCTTGTTGTCCCCAATTCGGGTCTGAGCCTGGTGCCGAAGCCAATGATAGACGCCAGACACGAGGTGCAGGTTTTCTGATTATCTCCTGGTCAAAATGCCAAGAGCCAAGAACAAAGGATTGAGTAAGTTTTATACATTTTCACTAAAGGAAAAGGTGGGACAAAGTGAGGTAATAAGAAATATCATCTAATAAACATTTTAGTAATAATTCTACAATTTGTTCTATTGGTCTCTAGCTGTCCCTATTCCCAAGTCTTGGCTAATGAATGCCCTAGGAATTATCTAATATACATTTGATTTGCTGCAGGCCTAACTTTTAGCTGAGGTCTGCAAGTTGGCTAACTTACGTTACTTTTATCAGCTTTCCAATTAGCCAGGATTGTTACAAGATTTACACATGCATATCTCCTGTGGATAAGCATTCTTTGTTCTTGCCAGACAGACTCCACAATTACAGGCTTCCTGATTTACTTTGAAATGTGTGCCATGTCCTGGCTTTATTTTAGCAAATGGCCCATCAATCTAGTCCAACGCCCCCACCCCCACCCCCCGCCCAACCAGGAGACCCTACACCATTTCTGACAGATGGCAGTCCAGTCTCTCTCTCTCTTTTTTTTTAATTACATTTGTATGCGTCAGCCTCTTCTCCAAGACTCAGGGCTGCTTACAATTTTTGGGATACAACCCAGTGTGCTCAGCAATAGCCTTCATTCCATTGTATATGCCTGCTTATTACTAAGCGGCATTTTTACAAAGTCAGCTTATTGCCCCCAACAATCTTGGGTCCTCTTCTTGAAAGCTTCCAGGAATGAAGCTCCCACAACTTCTGAAGGCAACTTCTGTTCCATGGGTTGATTGCTCTCACTGTCAGAAAATTTCTCCTTATTTCCGGGTTGAATCTCTCCTTGTTCAGTTTCCATCCATTATTCCTTAGATTAGATTAGATTAACAGATTTGGAAGGGACTTTGTATATCATCTAGTCCAACCCCCTGGCCAAGCAGGAGACCCTACACTATTTCTCACAAGGTGGCAGTTCCAGTCTCTTCTTGAAAGCCTCCAGTGATGAAGCTCCCACAACTTTGAAGGCAACTTCTGTTCCATGGGTTGATTGCTGGTCTCACTGTCAGAAAATTTCTTCTTATTTCCAGGTTGAATCTCTCCTTGTTCAGTTTCCATCCATTGTTCCTTGTCTGGCCTTCAGGTGCCTTGGAAACTAGCTTGACCCCTTCCTCTCTGTGGCAACCCCTCAAATATTGGAAGACTGCATGTCTCCTGGTCCTCTCCCTGGTCCTTCTCTTCCCTAGACTAGCCATGCCCAGTTCCTGCAACCATTCATCATATGTTTTAGCCTCCAGTCCCTTCATCATCCTGGTTGCTCTTCTCTGCACTTTTTCTAGAGTCTCAACATCCTTTTTATAGTGTGGTGACCAAAACTGGATGTGGTACTCTAGGTGTGGTCTTACTAAGGCTTTATAGAGTGGTATTAGTACCTCCCTTGATCTGGATTGTATCCCTCTGTTAATGGATAACCATGCAGACTATCCAGAAACAGATTAATTCCACAAGCAAATTGTATACAGCTATGATACAACCATTCACTTAATGAGCATTCAAAGTTACAACGGCCCTGAAAAAAGGGACTGACAATTTTTCACATGTACGACTGTGGCAGCCTCCCTATGGTCACGTGATCAAAATTCAGGTGCATGGCAACTGACCTGCATTTATGACAGTTGCAGCACCCTGGGAGGGGGGTCACACAATCCTCTTTTGCGACCTGACCAACAAAGTCAAGGGTGGTAAGCCTGATTCACTTAACAATGGTGTGACTAACTTAACGACTGCAGTGATTCGCTCAATGGACGAGGCAAGAAAGGTCTTAAAACAGGGCAAAACTGACTGAACCCAAGGGAAATTTTGGGCTCAATTTGTGGTCATAAGTCGAGGACTACCTGCGTTGAATGAATTTGTCCAGTGTGCATTTTCTAATTCTTGGTGCTCTCTGAGCTTGCTTGTTTCTTTGCAGATGTTTCATTAACCTACCTAGGTAACATCATCAGTGCTAGTAAGGAGTAAGTCCCTCATTTCAACCCTGAGCTACAAATATTCTCCTTTATTTTCTAATTTAGAATTATAGTACTGTTATATGGGCCACACAGCAGTGGTTGCATGAGTTAAATTTGCTGTAAATTTTTTCTTTACCTTAAGTAAAACAAATAGAACTTTATTTTTAGAATAACAGTTGGAAGGGACCTTGGAGGTCTTCTAGTCCAACCCCCTGCTTAGGCAGGAAACCATATACCATTTCAGACAAATGATTGTCCAATCTCTTCTTAAAAACTTCCAGTGTTGGGGCATTTACAACTTCTGGAGCCATGTTGTTACATTGATTAATTGTTCTAACTGTCAGGAAATTTCTCCTTAGTTCTAGGTTGCTTCTCTCCTTGGTTAGTTTCCATCCATTGTTTCTTGTCCTGCCCTCAGGTGCTTTGGAGCAGTGGTCGCCAACTGGTGGGCCGTGGCCCACTGGTGGGTCGCAAGAAAATTTTGGTGGGCTGCAGAGAAATCTCACCCCCAGAGCACCCCACCAAAGCAATTAATCCAGGCTGCACAGAAACACAAGGCTGCACCACCCACATGGCCCACGGAACCCTCCCCACCACTCACTTACCCGCAAACTTGCCTGCTAAATTGCTATTTTCCCGACCATCAGCTGTTCTGCTGTGCTGGGAGATTTAGATTAGCTAAGAAGCAGGAAATGGTTGGATTTCTTGCTTTCTAGCTAGTCTTTAGATCTTCGGCTCTGCTTTTAAGCACAGCCAACCTCCTTAGGACTGAAGGTTCTATTATTCAGTGCAGACTCACGGCAAGCAAATTTTATGTGACAGACTGAGTAAATGATGGCAGATAGATCTCTGAATGAATCTGTGATTCTGTGAGCAACTCAATCTGCCTGCCTGCTTTGCCTGATTTTGGGTAAAAGTTGCTCTTTTTATAAAAATTCAATATTTATATAAATATTTATAATATTTACATACAAGCCATGCCCAGCCAGTCACATGACCACCAAGCCACACCCACAAATTAGGCCATGCCCACAGAACCAGTTAGTGGTCCCTGGGATTTAAAATTATGAGTTTGGTGGTCCCTGAGTCCAAAAGGTCACTCCCTGCTTTGGAGAATAGCTTGACTCCTTCTTCTTTGTGGTAGCCCCTGAGATATTGGAAGACTATCATGTCCCTCCTGGTCCTTCTTTTCATTAAACTAGACCTACCCAATTCCATCAAATATTCTTTATATGTTTTAGCCTCCAGTCCCCTGATAGTCTTTGTTGCTCTTCTCTGCACTCTTTCTAGAGTCTCAACGACTAAGCCTCTAATTCTCTGCTCTAAACCTCTACTTCTCCTAAACCTTCTGAGGTTTTGTTTTTTTTCCAACCCTGTTTGAAAAAGCATTCATGTTTTCCCATCAGCTTAATGCTGCCTTTCACGGAGCAGCTTTGAAAACCTCATGAAGGAGAGAGAAATTTAACAGTTCTGCTTCCAATAAAAGAGAATATTGTAGCTCAGGGTTGAAAAGCAGGTTCCTCAGTGCTCTCTGAATTTGGACTTTTTTTTTTGCAGACATTTCATTACCCAAACTAGATAATATCCTTAGTGTTAGCAATGATGGCTAGCGCTTCCTCCAAAAATTATGTGTGCTCCATCACTGACTGTTTTTAAGAAAAAAAATGACAGCTATCTGTCTGGAATGACATAGTGTCTCCTACTTGAGCAGAGGGTGGGACTAGAAAACCATACCTAGAATACCTGTTAGTATAACTAAGGTTTGGGTTTGTAATATATAAGCCAGGATTGAAAGTGTATGTCACTTTAAGAGTAGCCAGAATGTGATTGGCTGTGGCTACAGCAACCGGCCATAAGATGGAGCCAGAAACCTGGTTCTCTCTCTCTGCTCTATCTCTGTGTTGATTGCCTACTGTTTATGGTTCTCCGTGTTTTGACTTTGACTATTGTGTCAAGCCTTTCTCTGCTACCATTTCCAAAGGCTTAGAAAAACCTTCTGCCAGGGAGTAAAAAAAGCTTCCAAAACATCCCTGCTAATTAGAGGTGATAAACCGTGTTCTTCTGCTGTCAATGATGATAAAAATGAGACCCGAAAGTAATCTAAAACATTTTTATTTATAAAATAAGAAAACCTAACGGAGCTACATGTTTGCAACCTAATCTCCACCAAGGCATATAGAAAAAGAACAAAGGAAAATATAATGGAAGTTACAGGAAGTGAAGTATAAACTTTGTACACATGCGCAGTGATCAAAACATCACAAAACTTTCTTATCTTATTACTATGGAGACAAGATAACACAGTGCTGGCTAGCAGACACCTGCTTGCTAGAATATGAGCTTAGAAGCTTGAACAGACAAACCAAAAAACGCAGTGACATCCCCTTCTTTGTCTGTTAAGGGAAAATCAGATAAGCACATCTTCTCACGCAGATATTTGTGCTGCGCTGCTGGAAGTGGTTTGTTGAGCATGTCAGCAATCTGATCATGTGTGGACACATACTGTAATTTAACAAAACCTTGTTTAACTAATTGCTTTATGTTCTTATAACGAATGTCAATGTGTCTGGACCTAGAACCTGTGAAACGTGTTTCAGAAATATAAACCACAGATTCGTTGTCTTCCATCACGGTGATTGGCTGGATCGGGCGTGTCCAGATATCTGTGACTAAAGCATCAAACCATGTTAGAGAATTGCAAGCATCAGAAACACAAGCATATTCAGCTTCAGTAGATGAGCAAGAAATGAAATTCTGTTTACGACTTGCCAGTAAACAGGACATCCATTTAAGAACATCATATAACCTGAAGTACTTTTACGTGACTTCTTATCACCAATCAGAATCTGCATAACAACATAATTCTGCATAATCAGTATGTGTAGGTTCTAACAACAACTTCATATTTTTAGTGTGCTTTAGATATCTCAACAACTTCTTAATGCATAACCAATGAAACTGTTTTGCCTTACCTACAAAAGATTAACACTAAGTGCAATGTTGGGTCTGGTCCAACTACTAATGTATAACAATGACCCAATGACTGAATGATAAAGTGTTTGATCTTCAAAATCAGGACTTGGTTCATGTGCCAGATTATGAAAATCTGTTTGCATAGGTATGCTAGCCGTTTTAGCATCCTTCATATTGCAATGATGCAACAGTTGTTCAATCTTATCTTCTTGTGAAAGACTAAACCCCTTCTGAGTTTTGGTAATCTGAACACCCAAATAAGTGTTAATGTATCCTAAATATTTCAGTGTAAAATATTTCTGCAAAGCTTTAGCAAAAATCTCACTCATTTGCTTATTTGGACCAATACAAACAATATCATCAACATAAACAAGAATTATCTCATATATATTCCCAGATCTTTTTTGTGAACACGCATTCATCAGTTTCGGACTTAATAAAGCCCACTGAATTTAGTTTGTCAGTAAGACATAAATACCACATTAAGCCAGACTGTTTCAGGCCATAAAGACTTTTGTTGAGGAGCCAGGTATCCCCTTCTTGCTTCTGGAACCCTGGAGGACCTCTGACGTAGATTTCTTCATCTAGGTCAGCATTTAGATAAGCTGTTTCCACATCAAACTGGAAAACTTCTAAACCAAAAATAGTTGCAATGGCCAAAGCAATTTTCACACTCTCAGTCTGCACTGTCGGTGAGTAAGTATTTGTGTAGTCCTCAGGATAACGTTGAGCAAAACCCTGAGCTACAAGTCTGGCCTTGTATAATGACTCACCATTTGGCTTCTTCTTAATTCTGTAGACCCATCTGGTTCCAATAACTTTCTTATTTGCTGGAGGACTTGCAGGCGTAAACACCTTGAGTTTCTTTAGACTGTCCATTTCAGCCTGCATTGCCTCATACCATTTCTCTTGCTCTGAATCAGGAAGATGCTTTATTCGTGTGAACTTGTCAGGAGGCAGTGTAACAGCCCAAACCAAAGGTAAAGGTGCTTTTGTCAATTGCCATGAATATCGTTTTGGAGGAATCCCCTTCGTGGTCCTCTCGGAACGTCTCGGAACAACTATCCATTCTTCTTCTGTGTCGTCCTCGTCTTCTTCAAAGTCGCTAGCCTCAGCATCTACGGCTCACGAAGACGGAACATCTGGTTGAGAAGAACTAGTTGATGGAACATCCACCTGTGAATCTTGATCATCAGGCTGTGTGACATCAATAGCATCATCTCTGGGAAAATAAACGGCAGGATCATTGGAGTGAATCCTGGACCAGTCAGCATCTTCCTCAAAATTGAAGGACTGAGAAATCACAATTACATGTCTGGAGTCGACAAATTTGCTCCATTTTGAATTGTCATCAATACCCATGAATCTCATTCTTTTTCCTGCTGGACCTCCTTTCTTTCTTTGAGCTAATGGAATGTTCACCATAGCGTATGAACCAAAAATATGGATGTTTTTAAGATCAGGTTTATATCCATATAACTTGAAGAAAGGAGTCTGATTTATTACACTACTCCAGATGCGGTTAATAATGTAATTTGCATATTTAATAACTTCACCCCAGTATGGGAGACTGAGATTAGCATCTTCTAGGAGACAACACATCATGGTTTGTAGAACGCCATTCCTTCGTTTCGCCACTCCATTCTCAGCAGGAACATAAGAGGCTGAGGTCTGGTGCAGAATTCCACTCTTACGCATCCAGTCCTGAAAACACTAAGACATGAATTCAGCACCGCGATCACTTTGAATTCTAGCGATGCGAACATTGTGTTGGGTATTGACATAAGTTGCAAAGTCTTTAAAGATCTGAAAGGTCTCTGATTTTTCCTTCATAGGAAATACAAATCCATATCTAGAATAATTATCAACAATTGTTAAGAAATGTTTTTTACCACCAAGTGTTGGTACAAATGGACCTACTATGTCAGTGTGTACCAAATCAAAAATGCGTGTTGACCGGCGTGTAGCGTGTTTTGGAACAGCTGCTGCTTTGGATTTGGCTTTCTTGCAGACAGCACAATCCAAAAACACCTTACACCCCTTCAGATCCAAACCTTTCACAAATTCCGGCATCTTTCTGAGAACTTGAAAACTGGCGTGCCCCAATCTTCTAGGCCACTTATGGATACACCTGGAATGCAAAGGTTTACCTGTTAGTGAATTTTCAACATTTCTATTAGGAACCTCAGGCTTGCTTTGAGCAAACTGTTTCTTTTATTGGCTTTAGGAGCCTTTGGAGTAGCTACAGGATCTCTCTCTGAGACATCTCTCTCTGGGCCTGTGCTCTCCTTTGGATATCTTATACTTGCCCGTGCTTGCGAGTTAGACTTTGGCTTTAGGTAATAAACACCACCAATTAATATGGTTTCAGCAACAATATTACCCTCTTTCACCACATAACTTGCTTTTTCAAAATGGTGAACCTGGTACTTGGACACCCTCGACAAATGACTTTGACTAAGCAAACTGCAGGTTGTTGTTGGTATGTAATAAACATCAGAAATCAATGCATCGAGCTCTTCAATATAAACAGTTCCTTTTCCTCTGACTTGAACAGGATAATTTGAAAAAGTGTACAGTTCACGCATGTCAGGTTCAGGCTCGTGCATCTCTGTGAAAAGATCTCTTCTGTAGGTAACATGCACTGCTGCTCCACTGTCTAAAGTCCATAGAAGTTGTTTGTCATACTCTGGATCAGGTTGTGGATCGTTGGTTAACGCCAATGTGATATGTGGAGCTTGTAGATCACGCCTGGGACCGCGATGACCTTGTCTTCCACCTCTGCCTCTGCCTTTGGCATTTGTTCCTCTGGGCTGGTACATGGCGGGTGCTTGAGATCGTTGGGGACAATCCCGGGTGGCATGTCCCACACGATCAAAGATATAGCATCTTGGCATCCTTGGAACGAAGCCTCTTCCTCGGAAGGGACGCCTCGCTGGAGCTCTTGATGCCTGTGGTCCTCTTAAATGTGGCATGGCTTGCATGAGTGCTTCTTCTTCAGTTAAAATTCTGCATACATGATCAACTGTGTGCTGAGCAATAGGCACTTGATTAATCTTTGAAATGGCATCTTTCCATTCATAATTCAAAGAGTTAATAATAATGCTGATCATTTGAAAATCATCTACAGCATAACCTTGTTCAGCAAGCTCTTTTCTCTTTCCTTTCATTTTTGTTAAATGCTCTCCAATAGGTTCACCTGGCCTTAATCTCAAACCATGAAATTCAGTTAAGAGTAAACATGTAGATTCAATTGAAACAGGCCTGTAACATGCTTCTAATTGAGCCCAAATTTGTTGGGCAGTTGCATCAGGTGAAAAACATGCAATCAGTGACAAACAGTGCATTGAGTGTCCATGTTGTCAAGTCTCTCTAGTATCCAAGTCTCTTATGTCAGGAGGCCAAGGTTGTGGAGGATTAAACACCATACAGTGGGTACCTTCTCTACGAAGTAAAATGCCAACCTCACTGACCCATGCCTTGTAATTTCGTCCTGAGCGCTTTAATTTTGAATCACCAGTCAGTGGGGTGATAGAAATTTGCAGAGGAACATTCATAATTTGCGCTGGTTGAACAATGCCTGCTTGGCCACCAGGGGGCGCTGGAGTTGGCACTTGTGCTGGCATTGGTTGATCTGCTAAAAGCATTTGTGACTGCATGTGGACCTGTTGCTGTTGATCTGCTATTGGAATTTGAGCACCACCAATTTGGCCTACTGGAGTAGGTGCTGGCATCTGCATCTGAGGCCTTTTACTAGCAGCTATATCAGGAAGCCGAGTTGATGCAATTTGGGTAGCCTTGGGAGGCATTTGCATAACTGGAGATATATTATCTTGTAAAACAGATTGCCTCATTAATATCTCATCAAACGATTTGTGTAGAGTTTCTTTATGTTCATGTAATGCATGCATTTTGTCAGCAGATGGTGCTACAACATTAGAAAATGAAGGAGTTCTCACTGAGTCAGGATCATAAGACACTCCACGTGATGTAGGCACAGCTCTCTGCTCTGATTGGTCTGACACCGCACCCATGTGACCAACATGTGGGTGGACCCTTGGGTTCCAAGAAGAAGGCAAGATGGAGGGCTCAGGAACTTGAACCACACCCATATCTGGCTGAAGGGATAATGCAAAAGCCTTGGCTTGCTTTATATTTTGTTCATAACCTTCAATTTCTCTCAAAAAACCATGCATAAGATTCTGCCTCATAGTCTTCTCTGGAGACATTGGAGAATAAAGAATTTCACCTTTCTCTTTGGGTGAAAAATGCTCAGCTGACTGTACAACTTTAGGCTTTGCTCCAAGTAATTCATAATCTTGAGCATTTGTTTTTTCAGACTGAGCTTGTATACATACATTATCAAAAGAAGAGATTACTGACCTGATCTCTTGTTGCTCTTCCACGGCAGAAGCATGTGGGAGTGACTGCCAAATAGCAGAATCCTTAAGTATATCAGAAGGTGATAAATAGTCCTTGGACGGAGTCCTCCTTTTTTTCATCTTTGCTTTCTTTCGAGGCATTATCTTGCAGTTATTCAGCAGGTCCTCAGACCTGAGGAACTAACTAAAAATAAGCCCTATCATCACAATGAGCAAAGAAAAACATAATTAAGCCTGAAGCTCTGAAGCTTTGAAAAAACCATCCTCTCTACCAATGTCAAGCCTTTCTCTGCTACCATTTCCAAAGGCTTAGAAAAACCTTCTGCCAGGGAGTAAAAAAAGCTTCCAAAACATCCCTGCTAATTAGAGGTGATAAACCGTGTTCTTCTCTGCTGTCAATGATGATAAAAATGAGACCCGGAAAGTAATCTATAAACATTTTTATTTATAAAATAAGAAAACCTAACGGAGCTACATGTTTGCAACCTAATCTCCACCAAGGCATATAGAAAAAGAACAAAGGGAAAATATAATGGAAGTTACAGGAAGTGAAGTATAAACTTTGTACACATGCGCAGTGAGTCAAAACATTACAAAACTTTCTTATCTTATTACTATGGAGACAAGATAACACAGTGCTGGCTGGCAGACACCTGCTTGCTAGAATATGAGCTTAGAAGCTTGAACAGACAAACCAAAAAAAACGCAGTGACATATTGGATGTAAGTTTGCTACTGTTTTGACAAACTGCAAACTGTGCCTGCTGATTGGTAAGGACAAGGACATATTGATATTTGGAATAGCATTAAGATACTGACTGACTTGTTTCGTTTATGACTCAGACTGTTTTTGGACTCTGCTAAATCCTCACTGATAGTAAAACCAACGTTTCCTGTATTCAGTATACTACTCATGTCAAGTGTCTTATTCATTGTCTCTCTACTCACGCTTTCCTGGCTGCACTCGTTTCTCCTCATGGAGATATATACTAACACTGGTTATGGGCCCAGTGTAGACCAGAGGGCAAAGAAGTGAGAGCTGGTCTGAATACTCAGCACAATTCAAGACATGAACAGCTGTTTACTGATTGATTGTGGTTTACTATCCTGGTTGAAGATGGCTAATGATCCAGCAACCAGTCTATCACTGATAACCAGGTTGGATGGAACAAACTATGTTTCCTGGTCTATGAAGTGCAGTCTACTTCTGCGTAGAGAAGGGTTATGGTATGCAGTCAATGATCCACCAGACATGAATGCATTGAATCCTGCTAATGAGGACGATGCCAAGAAGATTGCTGAGTTTAAATGTGATAACGAATGAGCTCTCTGTATAATTGGACTAACACTGAATGACCAGCAGCTTGTCCATATTCGTGGGGAAGAGTCTGCTGCTACGTGTTGGGAGAATTTAAAGAAGATTTATGTTCGTGATAGTGTTGGTGCACAGATACATCTTACACAAAAACTGTTTAGAACACGTCTTCTGAGAGGTGGAGATATGGTACAGCATTTAAACTTGTTGAAAATTTTCCAGGAGCTGCGTGAAAAAGAAGTAATTTTTTCAGAACTACATCAGGTTTACATTATACTGTCATCATTGGATGAAAGTTATGATAACTATGTTTCTTCTCTGGAAGTTTTAACATGAAATGAACTAACATAACTGGAAGATTGCTAGAAGAAGCAAGAAGGAGAAATGACAGAGACCAATTGAGGGAGCAACAACCGAAGGAAGATAATTTGTCTTCAAATGCCTATACTGTGAAAAAATGTTTTTCTTTGGGGCTAGGGGCACATAGCAAGATTCTGTAAAAAGGCTAAAAAATACTGGGAATTTGCAGAAGCCTAAGCAGAAGAGTAGTCTGGCTGTGTTTAACAAATCCACTAGTAACCATGATTTGTGGGTTGTTGATAGTGGAGCCTCACAATGTATTACAACTAACAAAAGCATTTTGTAAAAATGTTTAAAAGTTCACAACATGTTTCATTGGCAAACGGTTGGAAGATGAAAGCAGAGGGTGAAGGTAATGCATATTGTCCATGGTTAAAGGAGCATTTACCTATGTTATACGTCCCTAAACTGAAGTGTAACCTGTTATCAATTAGGGTTTTAGCTAAACTTGGTTACGAAGTAAACTTCAGGGGAGATAAATGTATGATAGAAAAAGAGGGTAAATGTGTTACCGCTCAGCTGGAGAATGAGCTATATGTCATATGACCATTGCAGACAGCTAACTCGCTTTGTAACGACAAGCCACATGATGAATGTATTCACTTACTACATAGGTGTCTGGGGCATGTTAATTTTGAAAAGATAAAACAAACCATTAAGTTAGCAGAGGGAGTGAAATTGAAGCCTTGCAACAGGTATTTAAACTGCAATGCTTGCAACCAAGAAAAGAGCAAGGTTACTCCCACAAACAGGGTAAATGGTTTTAAAACGAAGGAACCTCTAGAGGTGGTGTTTGTTGATTTAATTGGTCCTATGAAACCCAGTTTGGTGGTGCCTGTTATATACTAAGTATTGTGGATCACTACTCTAGATATGGTTTCTGCTATTTGATGAAAACAAAACTGAAACGTGCCAGAACTTCTTTAATTGGGTAAAATTTGCTGAGCGGAAGAGTAAGCACAAATTAATAACTGTAGTAACTGATAATGGGACAGAATTTGTTAACAAGGAGTTTCAAACAAAGTTAGAAAATCTAGGTGTGAAGCATAAACGTTCTGCACCTTATAGAGCTGCTCATAACTCATACATTGAGAGACGAGGACAAACGTTGCAGGCCATGGCTCGCACTATGCTAAATGATGCTAATTTGCCTAGGTCATTATGGGGAGAGGCTATTATGTGTGCCAATAGTCTGTTGAATAACGTAGAGCACTCAACTACAGGTAAAATACCATTCACACTTTGGCATGGTAAAAAGCCAAATTTAGATTATCTCCATACGTTTGGTACCCCTGAATGGGTGCATGTTCCATCTCAGATGAGAACAAAAGGGCAATCCAGAGCCAGGAAGCTGATCTTTGTTGGATATAATTCTAATCACAAATCATATAGATTTTGGGCACCAGGCACAACAAATACACACAGTAGTGCTAGTGCCAAATTCCTAGAGCATATAGGGTGGAATAGACTAGAGTCTACTGATGATGTGATTATTGAGACTAAGATTGTCCCTGAGGAAGATTCAGTAATTGATGTTAAAGTAGAGGAAATGGCACAGGATGATGTAGTATCTCAAGAAGAGAGATAAAACAAGAGGATCAACCTGTGTAAGTCCTGTGTAATACCTAGAAGAACAACGTGATATCTAGGCCAACGGATAGGTATCGCCAGCATAGCATGCCAGGTTAATGTAGTTCCATCAACTTATGATGAGTTGAAATGTATCCAGCCAAGGATCAGGCTGCTTGGCAGGAAGCTATGAATAGAGAACTAAACTCATTAAAAGGCTAGAGGTTTATGAGAATGTAAACTACCTCCCAGAACATGCAGTGGATGCAAGTGGATATAAAATAAAAAAAACTCAGCAGGATGGGACTGTGACCCATAAGGCTAGGTTGGTTGCTCAAAGTTTTAGTCAAACTGCAAACGACATGATGAGGTGTTTGCTCTAGCCTGAAAGCTACAACTTTGGCTGCAGCTTGGTATGGTATGCAGCAAAAAAAAAAATATATCATAAATCACTTAGATGTGGAAACAGCATGCATACACAACGCTACAACATAACATATATATGAAGAAGCCTCTTGGAATAAAAAGAGGATAACAACACTGATTGTTGGAGGCTGAAAAAGAGTTTATATGGATTAAAAGCAGTCAGGTTATGAGTGGAACCAATGTATAGTTAAAGAGTTAGAAAGGATAGGGTTCGTAGCTGGCATTGCAGACCCGTGTTTATTTAAAGGGAAATTGATAGTTCCATATCATTATTGCTGTTATTTACAGATGACATAGCTTTAATCACAAAAAACTGAAAAGGAAGCAGCAGACATAATTTCATTGTTGGATAAGAGTTCAGAATAAGAAATCTAGGTGAAATTTAAACAATATCTTGGGTTACAAATAGACAAACTGACAGAGGCTATAAAATTTTTCAGATAAAAATCGATAGACTGCTAAAGATGTTTAAAATGGAGCTGTGTAAACCAGCAAAGACACCCATGAGCCAAGAGTTGTGTAACACTGATGGTAAAAGCTCAATGTTTGATAAGAACATCTATCAATCCTTGATTGTAGTTTGTCTTTATTTGGGCAATTGGTCCCATCCGGATATTGCTATAGTGTAAACCAGTTAGCTAGATTTAATTCTGAACCAACTGAAAGACACTGGCAAGCCACAAAACGTATACTGAGATATCTGAAGCATACAATGCTTTATGCATTGTATTTAGAGCCTAGTAATGATCTGAAATTGACGCGATGCATGCGCAAGTTTTGCAACTGATCTATCTACACACAGATCGACACATCAGGTACAGCAGTGTTATTAGGTAATATATTGATAGGATGGCGGTCTATAAGGCAAAAACATGTCAGTTTGTTGACGATGGAAGCTGAATTTTCCTGTTTATCTCTGTTATGTACAGCTCTAGTATTCTACAAACAACTGCTGTTTGATATAGGTATCAAGGTACGAGAACCACTGACTGTGTATGAAGATAATCAAGCAGCAATACAAATGGCTGCCTAGTCTTGCTGTAAAGACTAGGTCTAAACAAACTGATATACGTTATCTAAATGTCAGGCAATGTGTACAGAATGAATGATTGTATTGGAATATTGTGCATCTGAAGACAATATTGCAGATAACTTTACAAAAGCACAAGGCAGTGTTAAACATAACATGTGTTGCGATAAGTATGGAATAAGAATGTAAGGTTTTATATATTATTCAACCCAAAGGGGAGAAAGTTAGTATAACTAACGCCTTTGGGTTTGTAATATATACAGGATTGAAAGTGTATGTCACTTTTAAATGAATGTGATTGGCTGTGCTACTACAGCAACCGCCATAAGATGGAGCCAGAAACCTGGTTCTCTCTGCTCTCTCTCTGTGTTGATTGCCTACTGTTTATGGTTCTCCGTGTTTTGACTTGACACTATTGGATGTAAGTTTGCTACTGTTTTGACAAACTGCGAACTGTGCCTGATTGGTAAGGACAAGGACGATTGATATTTGGAATAGCATTAAGATACTGACTGACTTGTTTCGCGGTATGACTCGGACTGTTTTTGGACCTGCTAAATCTCACTGATAGTAAAACCAACGCTTCCTGTATTCAGTATACTACTCATGTCAAGTGTCTTATTCATTGTCTCTCTACTCACAC
>SOZL01001506.1:153274-169089 GCA_009733165.1 Naja naja
TCTCTCCCATTCTGTGATTCTAATCAATTTGTCATATAATATCCAACACTTCTCAGACTGATGGATTATAAACCTTCAGCAACAGATTAATATGATAGTCATTCTTACCAATTTCCTAGTAGAATATGAGAACCCAAACATAGACACAGTTTTGAATCCGAAATCTATGTAGGAGAATTGCAAAACTGCCTGCAGTGTTTCAATGATTTCTGTCCCTACTTGGCCACTAAAAAGAGGAAAATCACATAGTTTTCAGATTTTCATTTGTATTTATTGTTTTCTATATGTTGCTTATTCTTGCTTTGTATAATAAGCAAAGATTTTAGGCACAAGTGGTGAATAAGCAGATGTTGTAACGAGAAATTTAAAGTAAAGAATTACAACTATCTCCATCAAGCATCTAACTTGAAGTCTTACGCCTAACTGTTATGATTAACCTCTGGCTGCTATGTACATGACACAGAAGGGACTGAGTTCTACATATTCTTCTAAAGAGGTTCGGACTACATACAGCATGAAAGCTGTCCGAGGAAATATTAGCTATCAGAAAAAGCAGCAAATAGCTATTGCTTAATATATTATTATCAGAATTTTTTATTGCCAATGAAGCAAGAGGCAAATATTTATAAGATTTACTAAGACAAATTATTGGCCTGGTTGTGGTTGTCCCCTAGATATTGGTGGACAGGGCCATTTGCTTGGGTAGCCAACACTGGCCCAGTATAACAGCCAAATCAGACCTAGGTCTTTGTGCCATTAACTTCCTGTATTGCATTAAATTTAAGTCAGTAGATTTATGTCTTTTTACTTACTTACTAATTAATTCTACTTTCCTGATTTCTTAATTCCTGCTTAGAACCCTGATTAAGTAATTTTACTGTAAGGTTATATTAACACAAATCTTACAAGTCTGGAAGTACATTCTCTCCATAGATTTTACAGCTAGGAAGATTGAAATGGTAAGCCAAAAATTCACTGAAACCTCATTGGCAAAATATGTTGCTTTTCGCTTTCGATTCAGAATGAAGAAATTTGTACTTCAGTTCTAGAAATGCACCACTGTTGGTTATATTAATTAGATGTTGTTGGTGAGCCGAGAGATGATATCCCATAAAAAAAATTCAAGTGAGTTGTAAGAAAATTAATACTCAGCGATTTTTCCTCCCTGTTCAGATTTCCCCAATGCATTTTAAGTCTCTATGAAGGAAGTTCTGACCTTTAAAACTAAAATGTTTTGCTGAGTAAGAAAGGTACAGGCAGTGAACTGGAAAACGTTAAGCATAAGGAAGCAACTAAGAAAAGCCTGGTTCGATGCCCGATATTTTGGGGCAGAAAGAGAAGATTACCCGGCGATCCATTATTATAAATCAAAATGGGGTTGCGCACACGCCATTTGGTAGGACCAGAAGCACAAAACAATGAGAGAGAGAGAATGGCTGGCGGACACTGCCCAGATGCCTGGGAAGATCAGTGGCTGTTTGGGGAGGCAGAGCTCGTGCCCGGAGCAGGTGCAGAAACTAAGCCTCCCCCCCAAAAATATATTTCCCCGGTTTCTGCAAGCAACCTCTGCTTTTCAGCAGAGACCAACTGGCCACTTGAAGGGCAGCTTTGCTCCTTCACTGCACTTCAAACAGGGTTTCCTCCCGCTTAAGCAATGCCCGGCTGCCAGAAAACAACAACACTTCACAATATATCTGCTGTTGGAGTCGCCTTCCTGCCCACTGCTGTGAATGGAGGGCTGCCGGTGGCATCTCAAGGCTTCCCAGCAGGAGAGCCAGGTTCTCTATAAAACGAGTAGCACGTGCAGGGAGGCCTCTCAGGTAGCCCTGGAGGCCTCTCCATCCTAATCACAGGAAAGGGAATGGAAACTCTTTGTTTATGTTGCCCTTGGCAGCCCTGCAGGGGTGGGATTCTACCAGTTTGCACCTATTCGCTTGAACCGGTTGTTAACATTCTAAGCAGTTCAGAGAACCAGTTGTTAGAAGAAATTACTGGCCTAATCCTGTAAGGAAGGCAGGAAGGAAACATTCTGGTGTTGCTTACAGAAACTGCCTCTGTTAACCTTATTACATTCTTGGCAGGACTAGACTTCCTGTCTCAGGAATGTCTCTGGAGTTTTTTTCCCTTCCTTTGCTGGTACTTTGCTTGTGTGGAGTGACCATTCAAAGTTACAATGGCACTGAAAAAGTGACTTATGACCATTTTTCACACTTACGACTGTTGCAGCATCCCCACAGTCATGAGAGGCCAGGCGAGGAGATGCGTGCCTCGATGTGAGTGATATGGAGTTGGACACACCCAGCCAATAACATGACCACCAAGCCATGTCCACCCAGTCACATGACCACCAAGCCATGCCCAACTAAGGCCACCTGATAGAATCCCACCCCCTGATTCACAATTTGAATCCCACCCTGCCTTGGAGTGATTTCAGGTGCATGGCGGTGGCGGCAGCAGAAACGAATCATTTCTTCACCGCATCTGCATGTTGCCTCTCTTGAAGATAGAAACTGGGTCTGTGAGAGGTTTTGACTGAAGCCTTAGCTGCGGTTGAAATCAAGAGCTTGCCCAAAGGCAGCATGATGGAGCTGTAACGCAAACGGTGGCCTTGTAACTACTTAATTTAGCGGTAGAAATCCTCCAGAGGAGCTTGCGACCCAAATTGCGAAGATGTGGACTGAAGCGACCGGATGCCCCTCCACTGGGTGGCAGCAAACGGTAAGCCATCGCCGGGACAGCACTGTGCCCAAAGTAATGCAAGTGTCCGTGGAGGCAAGTTACATTTGGGTTTGCAGCGGCATATCCCCAGCTCTTCTCCACGCCCTGGTCGGTGCAAGCATGGAAGGCCGTTCTGATCGTTAGCAAACATATATATTTCTGTGTAACAGAAATCAAAAGCGGAGTAAAAGTTGCAAAAGCAGAGGTCGAGATGGTCAGGAGACAACAGGCAAGAAGTTGCCTCCCTTTTAGATTCTGGAATCGGTGCTGTGGCTGATTAGCATATGGAGGTTATTACTGGCCAAGACCAAGTGGCTGTACATACCGCATCTCAGGTGATCCAGAATGTTCCATTGTTAGCCAATGGGGAGAGGTTTGCCCCGTGGATAGGTGAGCAACTTGTGTCCTCCTGGATGCACGCTCAGTTTGGAGGAGCAGGTGGGAGCCGTGACCAGGGGGCATTTGCCCAGGTTCATCTGGTGCACCAGTTGCACCTATCTGGGCCAAGATGCTCATATATGTTACTCGGGCCATATCTTCTCGAAAGCTGACTACTGCAATGCCCTTTACTTCCGTAGGGATACTCATATTACACCCCTCCTACGCTGCATTGGTTACTGCTGTTCCCCGGGTGAGATTCAAGGTGATGGTAATTACTACAAAGCCCTACATGGCTTGGGGCAAAGGTACTTATGGAACGCTTGCCAGCATACATTGATTACCCATCGCCGGCACATTCCCACAGACAGGGCCGCTTTGGGTACTGGTCGGCTAGACAGTGTCAGCTACACACCCCAGGTAGGGCCTTCTCTGGGTAAGGAAAGCTCCGCCCCTGTGGAATCAGTTGCCCTTGGAGCTGTGGTTGGCCCTGACCTCCATTCCTTCTGCCGCTGCCTGAAGATGTGGCTGTTCCAAATGCCAGGCTGGACTGAGTGGGGGTGGTTTTTAGATATTTTAGGTTTTAGTGTTTTGTAGGTTTTGATATTGTTTGGCTTGGGTTTAATAACTTTTAAATAACTTTAAATTTTGTAATGTGTGTTTTGTGATGTGAGCTTCCTGAGTCCTTTTTGGGGAGATAGGGCGGCATATAACCAATCAATCAATCAATCAATCAATCAATCAATCAATCTTAGCTGCAGGTCTTTGGCTATCCCAGTTTAGGTCCTAGTAGCAGAATAAAATTGAAGAGGGGCGCTTCCGGCTTATCCTTCCTTGCTCTGCATCAGTAAAGGAACAATTTGGCGGAACGAGCATTGAATAGGCGGAAGAACGGAGGCAACGAGAACAACATTCAGCAGAAACTTTATTTAAAAATACAAGGGTTGCGGCTGCCGCATAACAGGGCAGCCAGCTGATAGTAATAGTTGATGCCATTTTGACAGCCCTTTATAATCAGCTGTCAAATGGCATCAATATCAGGAGCGTCCATGTTCCCTGGAAATGCGACCTGAGTGAGAACTGCTCAGCAAAGTCTCAGAACAATATGATGTATTATTGTATCGTGCTAAAAGGTAGAAGAATGAAAGAAACCCTAACAGGAGTTATCTTCCTTTCACCCCATTTTCACCACTGGTCTTTCATGAATTGTCCAAATGAGGTACTGTTGTGTTCTTTACAAGTGCTTCCCCAGCAGTGAGAAGGGCAGAGACTGTGGTCCAATATTTGGATATGAGAGGACATGGTCAGAGCAGAAACCTACATAGAAGAAGTGGCTGGATGGGGATCCCTGTGTTCCAAGCATGTCCCACTCCCTGCCCATCTCCTGGCCTAAGCCCTCAATGGAAGCGTCCTTGGGATGCTGGGAATGGGTTCTTGCTTTGGTCTTCTTTTCTAAAAATAGTTCTTAGCAACCCAGAATCATGTTTTTGAGATAGACTGCCATCCAGATTAAAATAAAATAACATAAAAGAATATTGACTTGGAGCTTCCGGGTTGAGCCTTCTCGAGAACGGGCGGCGGTTTGTGATCGCCCACGACCGCAGCCTGGCTTTGCGCGGAGAGCCCCATCCTGCAAGGTTCGGGCTGAAGCTGCCTCGTAGAGGGCGCGGAGAAAAGGAAATCTGCCAGCCAGAGTGAGGGGAGCCGCATCTCCCCCTTTTGGGTCTGGTCTTTTCCCTCCAAAGACGCAAGAAGTGGTGGTCAAAAATGGCCACCTCAAGAGAAGGTCTCAACGGATTAAGATTGGTGCAGGAGGAAAGAGAGAAGTCGACAGCAGAGGAACCGGAGTATCGGATGGTAAGATCAAGGCACCGATTAAGATAAAGATGAGTTTTTAAAAGAGAAACAGAAGCGGCGCAGTTCCAAGTGAAGGAAAAATAAGTAAAATATTTTGACAGCTATAAGGGCTTGAACCGGAAAGGAAGAAGCCAGCGTAAGAACTTAAGTTTGGGGCTCGAAAACTTTGAATATCAAAATAAAAGGAAAGGGTTAAGACTCTGTGCAGAAAGTGCCACTTTGTGGAGAAAAATTGGAAGCTAAAGAAGTAAGAAACTATCTTGTTCCTTTGTGGATTGGAGTTGTTACATTTTAAAGAGACGCAAGACTCATAGAAAGTGAAAGCTTGAATACACAAAGACGGACTACGGACTAATTGGTGATATTGATATAGACTCTGGACCTGGGTTAGGATCATAGAAAATTTAAAGAAGAAGAAATAAGGAAAATTAAAATTTGGTGGCCATCCAAAGAATTAAAATGGAGTTTAAAAGTATGAAAGAACTGTTACAGGAAGTGACTGAACTAACTTGGCATGTTGCAGAAAATATGGGCATTCAAATGCTGAATAAAGAAGAAGGAGCCTTGGAAAGGGAGGAGCCAGCACAAGAGAAAGCCATCTTAAAAGACAATTAATACAAAGATTAATACAAATAAAAGGAAAAGGAAGGTGGCTAAAAAACGGAACCTAAGAAAGTATCTAAAAGGGGAACATTTATGAAATTAAGCATGTTAGAAAGGTTCAGAAGGAAAGGAACAGAAAGGAAAGAGAGAGAGGGATTCAAACTGGATAGAGAAGGGGAGAGCAGGATAATAGGAGGAGAAGGGAGCCAGCACAAAAAAGCCATTTTAAGAAGACAACTAACACAAAGATTAATCAAAAAAAAGGAAAGGAGGATGGTCAAAAAATGAAACTTAAGAGGTAATTAAAAGGAACATTTATGAAATTAGGCATGTTAGAAAGGTCAGAAGGATAGAAACAGAAAAATAAAGAGAGAGAGGGATTCAAACTGGATAGAGAAGGGGATATGGATAAAAGAGAGAGAAGGAACAAAAACAAGAACAAAAGATAGAGAGACACGGGAATTACATAATAAAGAAAGAAACTTGTTTGCATAGAGATAATGGCTAATGTATTTAAAGGGGTTCTGCATGAAGAAATGGTAATAAGAATATATTGTAATTATAAAAGTGTAAAACAATAGGGGTTACTGACAATTTTACTGGTAAAAGGTCACATTTTATTTCTTATTTACAAAAGAAAGCTAAATGATGATTAGATGAATTGAATTAATTGAAATGATTTTAGAAAATGCCTAAAAATGAGATTTGTCAATAACCAAGATTAGTTATTTTTATTATTATCTTGGAACCATAAATAAATCTTAGGGGATATGTGTTGCAGAACCCGATCGATTAGAGATATATTGTAAGGAGCTTTTCTTTTCTCCTTTTTCTTTTCTTTTTCTATCTTTCGTTTTAAAGGGAATGATTATGATTATGCTACTATATTAACCACTGAGGTGTCACTTTCAAAGTAGTAAAGGGGGCAAGTCTAGGTTTTTTCTCATTCTTTTTAGTGTTAAAATTTATGCATTTAGAATTATGGAGAGAATATGTGATGAAAGGGCAAATCTGACGGACAAAAGAATTCTGTAAATGATAAAAGAGTATTAACAATGTGAAGATAATTAAAGGATAGATATGGATGAACTTTATCTTTAATATGATGGGCAAATATATTGTTATTTGTAAGATTTATAAATGAAGTTTTTAAAATATATATATATATTTGCAATTAACTCGAAATGAACTGGGGGGCTATACAGATTGAGATCAAGATTTGAGATTAGGATTAATTTCTTTGACCCTTTGTCTGCTAAAATGGAATAGAAGTGAAGTCAAATGTTTAAAATGAATATAGATCTACTGTCATATTTGCATGTAAAAGTGGACCGGGAACATGCTGTCTACTGAAAAGAGCTGTTTTAAAAAATTGTTAAAAATTGAATAAAATTTGTTTAAAAAAAAAAAAGAATATTGACTTAACTGAAATTAAAGTTTGTGAAGGACAAAAGTGGTTTTGGTCTTAAAGTTTACCTTTGATTTGAAAACCAAAATGCTACGCTATAGAGTGCTTAGCATACAATGTTGGACATAAAGCAGTGTAAAGGCGCTAACATATGAGAATGCCTCTGAGGACAAACACTAAGATTTGAATGCAAAATACACTGACTTGTGTGTGGGACAAAGGCACAACTTGCCCTTTATCTATCTATTTATTTATTTATTTATTTTATTTTATTTTATTTTGTCAAGCGATTATAAGATAACAGCTATAAATATAAACATAGTTATGAATACATGAAATGGATACATATAAGAAAAGTAAAGAAACAATAGGACAGGATGGTGACATTGGTGTGTTTATGCGCCCCTACAGACCTCTTAGGAAAGGGATGAGGTCAATAGTAGACAGTCTGAGTTTAAAGTTTTGGGGTTTGGGGAAGAAACCAGAGTCAGGTAGCGTATTCCAGACATTGACCACTCTGTTGCTGAAGTTGTATTTCCTGCAATCAAGTTTGTAAAAAAATTTACAAGGAATTGTTGGGACAAAAGAGATGGCATTGATCTGTGGCATCCATCACATCTATGAATTTTTACATCAAGTCAGAAGGTATTTCCCCAACAAGTTTGTGCTTCATTTATTTGCCATATAAATAGTATGGTGAGTAATGGTAGAGTAATGGTCTTGGCCATCAGCAATTGAGTGTAGCTATAAGACAACTGGGTTCATAGACTTAATAACAAATGCAAGGCATTAGCCAGATATTAAAAATACAGATTTTGGGGGAGGGAAGGTAGCCAATAGGGAATGTCACTATGCTATCTCCTTACACATGTTCCCCTACTAAGAATCTGCATATTTTAGACACCTATTTAAATTCTGAAAAGAATATACCCATCAAAAATAACCTAGATATATATATTGATAAATAATACCTCCATTATGTTGTTCATGAAACCAGTAAGTATAAAGATTTAAGAAGGGGGAATACATGCCAGCCCTCTGGAAGGACAACAGAACCCGGAGATCTTGGGATGTGAGTGTAGTGCCTTCAAAGGAGCTGTGTTAATATGGAAATGGAGTTTGTTTTCCTGCAGATTATTTTTTAATGTTTTTAAATTCAAGGTCCTTGTGATAACATTCAAAGTCCTACAAGGCATGGGTCCAGGATATTTACGAGAACGACTCCTGCCAGCATCAAATACCAACTGCCCTGTGCGAGCGCACAGACAGGGGCTCCTCGGGGTGCTGTCAGCGACTCAATGTCGTTTGGCGGTGACCCGGGGGAGGGCCTACTCTGTGGCGGCTCCCACTTTGTGGAATCAGCTTCCACTGGAGCTCTGGCTGGCCCCCGATCTTTGCTCCTTCCGCCACGATCTAAAGACCTGGTTTTTTGCGCAGTCTGGGCTGTGCTGACCTCCTGGGGTGGGGCTGATTGGTGTTTTAGTTTCTGGGGTTTTAAACTTGTACATTTGGCTTGTGTTGTTTAATATGCTTTTAGGTAATTATTTATTGTGTTTTTAGTTGTGAGCCGCCCCGAGTCCTTTTGGAGAGGGGCATGTCAAATAAATAAATAAATAATAAATGGTCTTTATAATGGTTGTTCTGTGGTTTTGGGTGAGTGTTGTTTTTTGGCTTCTTTTAACTTTGTATACCATTCAGATAAGTAAATAAATAAATTAGAATATGTGAACCATGAATGTCCAATATGTTGTTACAAGGTAATGCCACGTGACATTTTACTTTATATACCATGCAATTATGGTATAAATCAGGGGTGTCAAACTCAGGGCCTGCAGGCCATATCCAGCCTGCTGGATGCTTAGATCTGGCCCACAGGAAACAGCAAAGGACCAGCCCACGGTGTTGCAGGAGGCTGTTGAGGCTGAAAATGGGGCACGGGGGAGGAAGAAAGGAGAATGAAGAGGAAGGAAAAGAAGAAGGAAGGAAGGAAGGGAAGGGAGGAAGGAAATTATAATAAGAGTGAGGGAGGGTCTCAGGGAAGACCTGCCTTAGCATTTGGCCACCACAGGTGCCCCCGACATGAGTCCCATGTCACATCCACCATGGCCACCCCCACCTCTGGCCATGCCCACCATGCCCACACCTCCCAAGCCACACCTCATGCCCCCCTGGCCCTCCAAGGTCAATACAACCCTTATGTGGCCTTCAATGAAATCAAGTTTGACACCACTGGTATAACTAGACATTTTAAGAGGTCTGTGGGGGGCGTACATAAGCGCACCAATGTGCCTACCATCCCTGTCCTATTGTTTCTTTTTATTTTTCTTATGTGTATCCATTTCATGTATTCATAACTATGTTTATACTTATACCTGTTATCTTATAATCGCTTGACAAATAAATAAATAAATAAATAAATAAATAAATAAATAAATAAATATCCACCCAGGTAATTCAGAAAAATTTCAGCTAATGCAGAACGTGAAAAAGTTCTCCAATTAATAGTTTGAAGAGCCACAATAATAATAATAATTTATTCGACTTGTATGCCGCCCTTCTCCCTAAGGACTTAGGGTGGCAAACAATAAAAAATAACATAGAATTACAATAAAAATAAATTAAACACATACAAGTCTGAACAATCGATTAAAAAATTAGAACAGTTAAAAACCCCATCCCCCAGGTCAATCCAGACCGGCCTGTTGAAACAGCCAGGTCTTCAGGTCCTGGCGGAAGGAGCGGAGATCAGGGGCCAAACAGAGATCCAGGGGGAGCTGATTCCAGAGGGCGGGTGCTCCCACAGAAAAGGCCCTAGCCCTGGGGACCGCCAGCCGACAATGTCTAACTGACGGTATCCCAAGGAGGCCCCTCCTATGGGAGCGTACAGGGCGATCGGAGTGTGATGCTGGCAGGAGGCGTTCCTGCAAGTACCCTGGACCCAAGCCATTTAGGGCTTTATAAGTTGTTACTAGCACCTTGAAACTAACCCGGAAGGCAACTGGCAGCCAATGCAAGTCACGCAGGAGGGGTGTAACATGGGAGTATCGGGACACCCCCATCACAGCCCGCACGGCCGCATTCTGCACCAGTTGCAACCTCCGGGTGGTCCGCAAGGGCAGCCCCATGTAGAGAGCGTTGCAGTAGTCGATTCTGGAGGTGATGAGTGCATGAGTGACTGTCCAAAGGGCATCTCGGCTCAGGTAAGGACGGAGCTGGCGAACCAGCCAAACCTGGGCAAAAGCCCCGCTAGCCACAGCTCCCACCTGCTCCTCCAAACTGAGCTGTGAATCCAGGAGGACACCCAGATTCCTCACCTCTCCCCCCATGATCAAAGATGGTACATCCAATGAAAACCGAGATGCCAGTAAGAACAGCCACTCAGTCTTGGCCGGATTGAGCCAGAGCCCGTTACTCCCCATCCAGACTGCCTCCAGGCACTGGGACATCACGGAGAGGGCATCACTGATCTGGTCTGGGGTGGAGATGTAAAGCTGGGTATCATCCACATATTGGTGATACCTCACCCCAAAACCACGGATGATCTCTCCCAGCAGTTTCATGTAGATATTAAACAGGAGAGGCGAGAGAACCGACCCCTGCGGCACCCCACAAGTGAGGGGCCTCGGGGCTGATCTCTGCTCTCCTGCCAACACTGACTGCGAATGGCCCGAGAGGTAGGAGAACCACTGCAGAATGGTGCCTCCCACTCCCAACCCCCGAAGCCACTGCAGAAGGATACCATGGTCGATGGTATCAAAAGCCGCTGAGAGATCTAAAAGGACCAAGACAGAGGAAAAACCCCTGTCCCGAGCCCTCCAGAGATCATCCATCAGTGTGACCAATGCCGTCTCCATGCTATGCCTGGACCTGAAGCCCAATTGATACAGGTCAAGATAATCAGTTTCCTCCAGGAACAAAGGAAGTTGCTGCACCACCACACTCTCAACAACCTTTACTAAAAAGCAAAGGTTGGAGACTGGATGATAGTTGTCCAAAACGGCTGGGTCCAAGGCAGGCTTCTTGAGGAAGGGCCTCACCACCGCCTCTTTCAAGGTGGCGGGGAAAAACTCCCTCACTCAAGGAGGCGTTGACAACTGCCTGGAGCCAGCCACGTGTAACCTCCCTGGAGGCGTAAACCAGCCAGGAAGGACACGGGTCCACGTGGTGGAAGACAACCTCCGCATGATCCTGTCCACTTCATCAGGGGAGACAGGGTCAAGCTCAACCCAGATAGAATCAGCCAGACCCGTCGTCACCCCATCATCTGACCCCCGCCAGTCAGAGTCCAAGCCGGCCCGAATCCGAGTGACCTTATCTGCCAGATGTAAACTAAATTCCTCTGCTCTGCCCTGCAAAGGGTCCCCCCTCTCCTCCAAATGAAGGAGGGAGCGAGTGACCCTGAACAGAGCTGCAGGGCAATCATCTGTGGATGCAATCAAAGCAGAGAAGTAAGCACGCCTCGCCACTCTAATCGCTTCCAGGTAAGTCCTAATATAGGCTCTTAACTGGACATGGTCAGATTCGGAACGGCTAGTCCTCCACCTGCTCTCTAGGCACCTTCTCCACTGCTTCATTCCCCGGAGCTCCTCAGAGAACCAGGGAGCTAACCGGGATCTATGGGGAAGGGGCAAGGACAACCTGGTCGGCTGTCGAGGCCGCCTGTTGCCAGGCAGCCACCAAAGTCTCGGCCGGGCTGTGGTTGAGGGAGGTGGGCAAGGACCCCAGCGCCATCTGAAACCTCTCAGGGTCCATCAGGCGTCTGCGGCGGAACCATCAAGTTGGTTCCTCATCCCAGCAGCGAGGGACAGCCAATTGGAAGAGCAGCCACAGGAGATAGTGATCTGTCCATGATAGGGGTAGGGTAATCAGTGACCCCCCCAGATCACTACACCACTGCCCCGAGACAAAAACAAGGTCGAGCGTGTTCCCCCTCATGAGTGGGCCCTTGAATCACCTGGGTCAGGTCCATGGCTGCCATGGATGCCATGAACTCCCAAGCCAATCCCGATGCCTCCCCCAGAGAGGGCAAGTTGAAGTCCCCCAGAACTATAAGCCTGGGGAACTCCACCACCACCCCCGAGAGGGCATCAAGCAGCTCGGGGAGGGCCGCCGCCACGCAGCTGGGGGACAGGTATGTCAGCAACAAACCCAACCGACCCCCCAGGCCCAACCTCAGGAGGAGGGATTCATACCCGCCTATCTGCGGGACAGTGGCCTCCCTTGGAGACAGGGTCTCCCTGATAACTGTGGCTACCCCTCCACCCCTTTCCTGGGCTCGAGACCGGTGCAGCACACAGAAACCTGGGGGACATAGATCGCACAGAGGGACACCCCCCTCTGGTCCCAACCAGGTCTCCGTAATGCATGCCAGGTCCGCAGCCTCCTCCTCGATAAGCTCACGGAGGAGGGATGACTTATTGGCTATGGACCTAGCGTTCACGTAGACCAGCTTAAGCCCAGGGACCACACCTCCCAAGACCCCAGGGGAGTGGGCAGAGACTGGGGGTCGGAGCGCGTCACCACTCATAAACAGCGGGAACGTGCTCCCACAACATAATTTGGCCCCCTGTCTTGTCCCCTCCTGCCATAACCAATCACCCTGGAGATTGTCAATCCCGCCCCATCCCCAATGGGCCCCGAGGCCCCCTCACCCAGCCCTCTGATACCAGGCCCCATTTCTGGCCTGGACAGACCAAAATATTGTGTCAGAGGCTGATTTCCCTCCCCCCCTCCCTATCCCATTAAAACAACAAATTAAAAAATTTAAAAGTTGTCCCTTAATGCCAATTTTAAAATTTAACCCCTTGGTTGCACCGTGCCACCTCTCAGGATCCCAGGATCCGTCCTTGAGGTAGGCTCTTGTTAACCCAGAGAGCCACTCCAAAGACAAGGGAACAGTCTGGAGGGCCCAGATAAGACCAAATTCTCAGAATTAAAAAACAAAACAAAAACACTTCCCTAAACAAGAGATTCCAGAGGCTGGTCTAAAAGAGCTACTTCTGTGTTAATGGGACAGCTTTGTCATTGTCCTTGTCGTTCTAACCTTCTGTTTGCATTTGAAACAGGCCACTCAAAGATAGTAAAGCTACTTGTGGAACACGGTGCTCGCCTGGTTTTGCGAACAGAGGCAGGTTGGACAGCAGTTCATTTTGCTGCAGAATCAGGGCAACTGGGCGTGTTGAGAACACTGCACTCCTTGCACGCACCAATGGACGCCCCAGATCTCTATGGAGATGTTCCAAGAAGAATTGCAGAAATCTGTGGTCACAAAGCCTGCGTCAAATTCTTAGAAATGTAAGCATGAAAAAGAATTAAGTCAGGTAACCTGGTGATATTCTTAATGCTAATTTGTGATCGAGCAAAGGGGATTACTACAGTCCAGAGTTAGAGGGGAAAATTTTCTCAGTGCCATTGTAACTTGGAACAGTCACTAAACGAATGGTTGGAAATGGAGGAGTACCTGTATGCCTTTTTATGTCATTCTCTCCCCTCCCCCACCAAGCCCCCTCTTCCTCACGTTTGACACCTTTCTGTCTGATGCACTCCATGTCCTCTGTTCTACAAGGTACTCTGCACACTGTAAAATCCACAAGTCTGTTCAAGGAAGTAAAATATAACCCAGTTGGATTGAGGATAGTAACTGTACTAGCAAATCTTTATAAGAGTGAATTGCCTCATGCTTTGTCTTTGCCTGAATAAGCATTTGGTGAAGTTGCCTTCATTGATGTTAAAACGATATTTCTCTTTAGAGCTGAACTGCAGTCATGCTAAAGCATCTATATGTATTTAAGGAATTTCCCCATATTTTGTTGCGTTAGTGTCCTCAAGGCTTGAGAAAGCAGAGCCAAAGCTGTTTTGCTTTTAATTTTAGAACTGAGGTCAAGAAGGGGCTGATGGTCAACGTGGATGCAATATCCCCCAGCTTTCCAAATGAAAAGACTCCCTTTCAAGTTGTGAACTGCCTTTGGTAGCTGCTTATCCAAAACTGTTTCCTTTCCTTTTGGTCTAGAGCTGAAATGGAATACAGGGCATATTGCCAGACCGCAAAATCAAAGGGAATCCAACTGGATGAGAAGGATGAAGCTTGGGAGCTTAAGAAGGAAGAACTTTTGAAAAGTAAACCCTTCTCTCCAAAGAAACATACGAAGCACAAGATGCACAGAAAGGATGCTGTGCAAGTTCCTTCAAGAAAACAATAAGAATAGTATATTTCAGATAAGGTAGACAAGAGGATCTCAGCTACCTTAAATTTGTAGTCATTGCAACTCATCTATTTCATTTACTATTTTTCTTATTTTGAACTAGTTAGTCACCATCTCAGTTTAAGAATTTTTTTAAAACATGCCTGAAAAATACTATTTTTATATGCTTTTTGCCTGATAAACTACTTTTGCACACAGTTTTATATAATATATTCATATTTTTAAGCTTTCCTCTGATTTAATAAAGTTTTGTGCTTTATGACTACACTATGTATAGCTTTGCTGTAATATTCTCTTAATATTTTATTAACATTAAAGGGATTATTAATATTCATTATTTTTATTTTATTAATGTTTTGACCATGTTTTAATTAGAAGATGCTGCCACAATAGCCAAAGTGTGAAACAAGATTACATTAAGTGCAGGTGAAGGGTTATGGTAAGGGTAAGGTGAAGTTGAATTATCTTCCAAACATTTGAAACCTACTGAAGTATGAAGAACTTGGGTTTTACTGTGTGGATAGCAATTAAGAAGATGGCTCTACACCAATGGAAAAAGCTACCATGAAGGACATGTTCAAATGTTCTACAGATTTATCAACTTTCTACAGTCACTGTGGAAAGCCTTGAGTGCTGTCAGTTGTGGCACAGTAGAGTTCATGGGAAGGCAGAGAAGTTCTAAAGTACACGTTAGAAGCTGGACAGCTTTCTGTGTTTGACATAAATGCATGAAAGCTGGGATGGGGGGTGGGGGGAGGCACCAGTTTTTATGAGGAAATGCCTTGGGGAAATCAGCCTGTCCTGTTTGAATTTCAGCATTTTCATTGGTGGCTCTGCCTTATGGAACATATTTAGTAGGAATGGGCCTAATCCTAATTTTTAGGAAGGTAAATCCATGCTTGCTTGTGAGCTTCACAGTTTTGTTTTGAAGACCATCACACATCACTGGGGACACTATTTTTTATTGCTCTGGAGAAAAATAATTAGCATTAATAAGTGGATGACACCATATAGAAGAAAAAACTAGAGATCCTAGTGCTATCAAGAATTAATAAATGGATTTCAGTTTCCTGTGTCACTTTAGTATAACTCTGAAAACATTCAGAGACTTTATTTATTTCCCACTTTTATTAGTTCTATAAATAATGCAAGGTGATTAACATACCCAACACACCTTTCTCCTGTTTCCCCTACCACAACAACCCTTTGGGCTGAGAGAGAGTGACTGGCCCAAAGTCACCCAGCTGGCTTTCATGGCTTAAGGTGGGACTAAAAATCACAGTCTCTCAGTTCCTAACCTGGTACCTTAATCACTAGACCAATAACAACCTCAACAGCTAAGAAATCCAAGTTTCTTATGGCTAACCATAAAAGCCTAGCCATTCTTGGAACTCTGCCCCTTTGCTTACTGTTCTTTTGGAGTGTTATTTATGATGGTAACAGATTTCACATAGCCTTGCTTTTTTAGTATGGAAACAAATGATTGCATTACATATTACCTTATATTTCCTTAACTGCCTATCACCACATGCATATATGTATGTATGTATTCAATTTACAGTATATTGTCCAACTCAGTTTGGCATCCACTGCACTCATTTCTCCCATTTCCCCCCCAACCTTGTGAAATGCACTAAATTAAGGAATGG
>SOZL01001507.1:0-19376 GCA_009733165.1 Naja naja
TCGTGGCTCACTGCAGAGTGAGATGCAGTCTTTTTCTTTCCCTTGGGTCTTTAGGCTCATTTTCACAGGCGGGAATCCAGGCATCTCTGCCGCCACGCTTCAGAGCAACTAACCGATACACAGAATACATTTCATCTCTGATTCTTCTTCTAACTTTGAAGCCTGTTTGGGTCAGAATCAGAAGTGACTCCTGTGGCGCTCTCACGGGGCAGAGAGACCCTTCAAGGAAGCCATGGTGCCTGCCTGAAGCTTTGTGGGCAGGGGCTGCTCACTCTCCCTCCTCAGGTGGCCTAGTGGTCAAGGAAGCAGCCTAGAAACTGAGAGGCTCAGGGTTCAAATCCCACCTCTGGCATGAAAGTTGGCTGTGGGGCTCTGGGCCAATCCCTGATCCCAGAAGTAAACTGTCAGCCTTTGTGCACCTGTGATCAAGACACAACCACCTGTTCTAAGATGGATTAATAAGAGCAACAAGTGAATCCCGCTGTCGGTTTGAGCCATTAACGACTAAAAACTGCGACAGCGCAGTTTCAACTGCGTTTGCCGCTGGAGACCCGAGCCAGCTGGTTTTGGGTTGAAACCACCATAGAGGTGGTGAAGATGGTGGAGCTGCCAGCAGGGTTGAGGAGAGCCACATCTCTTCTCCCCAGCTGGTTTTTTCCTTCCTGAATTGCTAAAGGTTAAAGTGGTGGCCACCTCAAAGAAGAACTCAAACGGAAAAGAATGTGCAGGGGAAAGTTTGAAAGAGAAAGTGTAACATACCGGCATGCTACTGAAAACAGCTATCAAAGGTACCTGGAATTTGAATAGCCAAAAATAATACTATCTCTAAAAGACTTTACAGCAAAAGAAAGTGAAAAGAGAAAAAATTGGTTTCTTTTTTTCTCCTCTAATACTGATAGTTTTAAATGGTTTGGAATATTAAGAAAAGATTGATATAAGAAGTTGACTTTAACTTACTTTGACATTAATAGGCTGCTTTCAGCTGAAAATAAAGTGTCAAGTGATTTTTGAATAACCTTAAAGAATTCTTTTTAAAAAGAGACAAAGAAAGAAAATAGAGGAAGAAAAAGAGTGAAAGCAGGGTGGAGTCTGGAAACAAAGGATACCACCTGAGCTAAATTATATTGAGTAGAACTGTAACAAGACGTGAAAAGAATACATTGTAATTGAAACTCTGTTGCAAGCCTGGTAAAGCCCTGAAAAGCAAAGTGAAAAAGAATCAAGAAACAGCTTTGGACTTTGGAGGATTCCTGGACAGAGAATTTTAGCAAAGTGGATTATAGTCAATTGGGGTTGTTTTAAAAGAAAAAATCTTTTCCAGAATGTCATCACTTTTGAAGAATTAAAATGCTATTTAAAGACTTTAAAGAAGAGGCAAAATCGATAGAAATGGAGATCCTGAAATACAGAAAACTACAGGAAGCACTGATTGAACAAGAAGGGCAGGACAAAGAAGAAGAAACCATTTTCAATGATCAAATAACTTAAATGTGATTAAGAAAAAGGGAAGGAAAGGGGGAAAAGAGGAAAGAGAGTTAAAAATTTAAGATTGGAGGCAACAACCAAAAAAAAGTATAATCTGGGAAATAGTTATAATATGATAAGGAGTCAAAAAGTAGGATTGCAGAAGGGGGAATTTGACACAAAAGGGAATAAGAAGGGAAGGGAGAAGAAGAGGGGGGAGTTGAAAAAAGAGGAAGCTGCAAAAAATTGAATCAAGATGAGCAACAGCAAGGAAAGTATACAAAATTTAAAGGGTTTATTTACCTAACTCAACAGCTAGATAATGGTTAATTTAATTTATTGAGAGGATTCTGCAAGGATACGTGAGATAAATATAGTTGTTAGAAATAGAAAGAAGTTAGAAATGTTTTAGATGATTAAAGTGATGTGTATTTTTCTTTTAATAAGTAAATGAGGTAAAGAGGATAAGAGAATAAAGCCTTTAATAATTTAAAGAGAAAATATGAAAATTATGAGAAGTATGGAATGTTTTAATATTGTTTTTTTGATGTTGAAATATAGTGATATGGATGTTAAATGGTAATAAAATGGAAATATTTTAAATAGAAATGAATGAATAAGATGGATATTAACATTAATGGCTGAACTGAATTTGAAAAGAAATAATTACCTTAGTCACTATTGTTATATACATGCATATTTTTCTTTTTTCTCTCTTGTTAAGAATTTAATGGATATTTGTAGGAATGTACCAAGCAGAATCTGATTAATAATGGTTAGATGATATAAAATAGAGGTAATAGAGGTAATAATGGTAAAGGTGATATATAAAAGTTAAATAATAATTGGTTAGAAGAGATAGAGGTGTTATCCTTCAGGGCAGTAATTACAGGGTAAAATATGTTGTATAAGATAGTATAAAATTGTAAACAAGACAGATAAAAGTGTAATAATATTGATTGGCAAGATATTGAAAATTGGAAAAAGAAATGTAATTAATGAAATGATGGAATGATGAAATAATTGAAATAAGATTATGGAAGCTAGAGAAAGGGGGGAAATTATGGAAAATAGTGAAATTTGTTATGACAAATGGAATAGAATATACAAAATGAGTGAATAATTGAAATTATATCTGTATGGAGAAGAAAACAACATTATATACAAATTCCATTATGGGTATCTACTATTGAAGCATTTTCATATGCAATAATATACAAGAAGGAACAAACAGTTAGATATGAAGAGATTTTAAATTAAAAAAGGTGAACTCAAATCGATGCAAACACTACAAAAGAAGAAGGTATAAAATGAATTGGTTTTCATATTTGCAAGTACAATCTAGATATGATGAGTGATGTTAAGACTGAAGGGATTTATAAAAAAGCAAACTGAATTAGATAAAATCTTGATGGGCAACGAACAAAAAATGATTAAAAACTTTACGGTTATCTATTAGAAGTTAGAATGGAAGAGGAGCAGGTTAAGGAAACAATGATTGCTTGGGGGAAAATTTTGTTATGGGATAGATTTAGAGAGATGGCAAACACTGTGGATCAGAATTATAAAATGACAATGTCAACTGCATATAAAGAAAATTTGTATAAGATGTTTTACAGGTGCATATCCCGAGAAGGATTGCAAGAATGTTCAAGATAAATCGGATAAGTGTTGGAAATGTCACAGATACCTGGTCCTACTACCACATGTGGTGGACTTATGCTGATGCTAAAAGATACTGGACTAAAATCCACATGTGGTTGGAAAAATGATAAAACAACATATAGACTTGAAACCTGAGATATTCCTGTTGGGAATTGTACCAGAGACATTTAACAAAGAACTGAAATATCTGATTGTTAATGTACTGACAGCCAGCTAGAATTGTATTTTAAAAACTGGAGAAATGATAAGACACCTACGCAGGAGGAAGTGATTAAGAAGATTTTGATTGTCCAAAATGAGTAGATTAACATTTGAAATTAGGGATCAAGAAGAAAAGCAGTTTTATAAGATATGGATTATGTTTTATCAATGGTTAGACAAAAAAGTTTGGTAATGTATTTTTGGGAATATAAAGATAGATAGAACTGTTGAAACAATATAGAGATTATAATATGATAGAGGATTAATAATAATGATTATAGCTTTTCCTTTTTGTAATATTGAGTATGAATAATGAGGGGTAGGCACTGTGATTTTGACCTAATCGGACATACTTGAAATTGATATGGATCTATGTGTTGTATGTTTGTTTGTTATGTTTGTGTTTTTGGAAAATAAACTCTATAAAAAAAAGCTTTAACCTACCAGCACACCATATGTTTTCTCTGTGTATGTTTGTTTAAAAATAATTTAAAAATTCAAAAAAAAAGACACAACCACCCTTTTAAGATGGATTAATAAGAGCAACGAGTGAATCCCGCTGTCTTTGCTTCTTTGGATCTTCCCAACCTGGACTGAATGTTTCCTCTGGTAGAGGCAGAAGGAGGATGGAAGGCACCACAAAGGAGGCATGCATTTGCCAAAACAGCCACAGCAGCCACGGACCAGCAACACCTCCCTGGTCCTTCTCTTCCTAGATTAGCTATGTCCAGTTCCTGCAATCATTCATTGTAGGTTTTAGTCAGGTTGAATCTCTCCTTGATCAGTTTCCATCCATTGTCACTTGTCTAGAATATGACCAGGATGCAGAGAAGGGAGGGAGGGAAGGGGAGGGGAGGGGAGAGGAGAGGAGAGGAGAGGAGAGGAGAGGAGAGGAGAGGAGAGGAGAGGAGAGGAGAAGAGAAGAGAAGAGAAGAGAAGAGAAGAGAAGAGAAGAGAAGAGAAGAGAAGAGAAGAGGATTCAAATTTCTGACTCACCCCTTACAGATCTGTGCCCTGTTTACAAAGTCTTCCTTGTTTAATCACATTGTTAAAGCTGGCCTTTTCTTCAAAGGTAGGAATTCTTGGAAGATGAGAAAATGGGGGGGATTGATTGGCGGCGGGCGGCGTCTTGTCCTCCAAGGGCGAGAGGTTGAAGGGGCGCCTGCAGGGGAGGGCTGCAAGCTGTCCTGCTCCTCTCCAAAGGGTTTGGAGGGGTTTGGCCAATGTGGGACAATAGTCATTCTAAATCATTCAGTTGCTCTTTTGTCAGGACATTTTTTTAATTACATTATATGCCTCTTCTCCCAAAACTCAGGGCGGCTTACAATTTTTGGGATACAACCCAATATGCTCAGCAATAGCTTCATTCCATTCGCTATTACTGCGCATTTTTACAAGGTCAGCTTATTGCCCCCAACAATCTTGGGTCCTCAATTTACCTACCCCGAGAGGATGGAAGGCTGAGTCAACCTTGAGCCTGGTGGGATTCGGCCTACAATAATTGTAGGCAGCTGGATCTTAAGTGCAGGCATTTAACAGCCTGATCCACCAAGGCCCTGTATTTTCCCCAGTATTCAACTAAGATATGGCTAAAAGTTAAATACAATTATTCCATTATTCCTTAATCAGGGGTTTTGATCACCTGGCTGTGATTTTCTTCCTGACCTTTCTGAACCCTTCTCCAGATGCTGCTTCTCTTCTCTACTTTGGGGTGAGAGAGCATTGCCCTTCATTTATTCTGTCTGGTGCTTTCAAATATATTCTGAATGTTGATGGGTTTAACATCTTTCCCTTCTTACTTCTTCTGAAATCCATTTCAGCTCAGCATCTGCTAAATAGAAGAGGTGGATATCTTGGATTTTGTTTGATGAGTGCTTTTCTTGGGATTTCTTTGTGTTCTTCTTCTCCTCGTATAGAGTTTTCTTTAATCAAAGACTTTCACACACACCATTACACATCTCTCTTCTCCTTTATCTTCTCTGCTGGATTTGATAGCTGGGCTTCAAAGTGGCAGCTGCATAAGAAGGCTCATTTCCCTTCCCCAAAAATCATAGATTGATTATTGCAGCAGGCTGACATGGTGTAGTGATGAAGCCAAAATCTAGGTTAAAATCCCAGCCCACCTCTGGAAGTTTCTGAGTGACTGTGGTTAGTTCTCTCTTTCAGGACAACAGCCCTCAGAGGCCATAAAAGGATGGGAGGCCCACGTGGGAGATTCTGGTATATTCTTTGAGTTCCCAACAGAAAGCTGTGAAAAGACTTTTTTGAAAGACAATTTTAAAATAAAGAAGCTGTGGACTTTGCCTTTTTGGGGGCTATGTAAATGCATTATACTACAACGTTGTCCTCTTTTATTTTATATAGTTTCTAGGCACTTCAAAGTCTGCTCTGAAAAATGCTTCACCCTTAGTGCAGGCATGGGATTTAGTACAAAAGAGTCAACAGATTCTTCAAAGAGAAATCTAATAATACAGGAGTTATTGCTCCTGTACTACTAAATGAGACTGGAATTCTAAATAAATTCTAAATATTAAATGCTGGCCTCATTTAGCAATGGCCCCAGTTAAAAACTGTTTGCAGATTCAGTTGGATTTATGGCAGTAAATGGTAGTGAAAAAACAGTTTTCCGACAAATGTCCACACTTTTGCCCACATTTCTGCCCCTCACAACAATGGATGCTAGATTGAGAGTAAGGCTGGTGTGGCTGCATGAGAGACCTTATGTGAGTTAGACAGCAGAAATTCTCTCCCTCCCTCCCTCCCTCCCTCCCTCTCTCTCTCTCTCTCTCACACACACACACACACACACAGAGTCATGTAGTTTGCTTAGTGACTATTTCTCTGGAATGAATTGCAGCCGTTAAAGGAGAAGATGGTGTATTTTCAATCCCATTCATTCTGTTGCAGGCTTTTTTATTTGATCACCTTCCAAAATATATTTTTTTATTTCCCTGGAATTTACTCTGTATTTTGTTTTACTTCTACCAATGAAGTTGTGGAAAAGGATTTTCCATGGGGTGGCTGTGCACTTTCTACTGGCCTCCACCTCAGCCTAACTGAAAAAGTTTAAATAGGCCAATCACTGCACTGTTGTGCTTGAATCTTCCCAGTTCTTTGTCAAGCTCCACCCCTCCAGACTCAGGACTATAAAAGGAGCTAACCCAGTTCCAACCTAGTTCCAACCTAGTTCCAGCCTGTCCCAGTTCCAGTCTGTTGCAACTGTCTGGGACCATTCAACTGGAAGGGCCCTGCCTTAAGACACAAGGAGGGCTTATTGGAACTCCAGTCATATAGATGACTGCCTCAAGGAGGAAAAGAAAAAGACTTCAGAAAGAAGCAAGTGGACACTGATGTAACTTTTGACTGACTTTATTACTTCTGTACTTTTACAATAATAAATAGCTTGGATTTGGATCACTGGGCACAGACTCTTCTTTGGTAGTTTCACACAGAAAAAGGTAACGAGCCATCCACCTTTAATATTACAAAACCCCAACAACTGGTAGCAGAGGATGGTTTGTACCTTTTCTACGTAGTGAGCTACCTGGATGCCCAGCTTGAAACCAACGCGGAGGACCAAGTGCTGACCAGAGCCAGAACCAGGCAGATGGCTCTCCAACGCCGGTCCCAAGAAGCCAGAGCCGGCAACGCCGGCTGAAGAGTCTCAGGCTTGGGGGAGCAAGAAGCAGGTAGCACGATGGATCCTGCATTCTCTACCCCCACAGACTCCATCGCAGCTGCGGATGGACACCCAACAGCCTTGAGCACCGAGGAGCCAGAGGACAGAAGCAAGATGCTTGCACCCCATCGCCAGCCCAGAGGAAAAGGAAGAGATGAGATCGGCAATTCTCCAGGTTTTCGGCTTGGAAAACGCGAGGGAGAACCAGTCGCCGATCTCATCCACCTCCTGCAAAGAATAGCTCCGATAAGCGGGCCAGGGACAGGACGAGGACTCAGGAAGACACCAGAGTGGTAAGAGCCACCCAGTCCTGCCCCGGGACCCCTTCTGCCATAAGCAGCATGCAGGCTGAAAGCCGTCAGCCTCCCCAACTGAATTTCCCGCTGAAAAATGGCCCGGTCGGGGAAATTCAAATTGAACAAGCTAAAATGGCGCCGCCCCCACGCTATTCCCTATGGCCTGTCAGAGCAAACAAGCTCTAAAACTAAAGTCACCCACTTGGCAGCGGCTGGCGCTGCGGTGACTGGGGAATTGGGACCACCTATCTTCCCTATGGCTGACTACTGCCCGAGAAGCCCATCGGGGGAAGAAGCAGGGATCACCAACCTGGCAGTGCCTACCACTGCGGTGATCCAGCGGCCTGCCAACCTGGAGGTTGGCCCCACTGGCAGCAGCGCCGCTGAGCCCAGCCGCCGCCGATGCCCCCAGTCCAGGCCGCGCAGGCCCTCGCCCAGGCGACCGACCCGTCACGGGCGTCCCGACAACAAACAAACATGATCTCGCCCACCGATGCCGAGATCAGTGCCATCAGGACGCTAACAGCAGTCCTGGAAGCAAGACACCAGTCTCTCCTAGCCTCCCGACGAAAGCGGCCTCCCCAGACGACTCCCCGACGATCGCGGCCCCATACTCACCTTTTCCGGTGATTCCAGCGACGTTCAGATCTTCTTCGCCTTCCCAGGTTCTTACAGCAGCTCAACGGCCGAGGGAGCTGCTGGGGCAGGCCGAGGCCTACCTCGGAGACAGGCGGAGAGATCCTTCCCGGCGACGCTCAGCGCGAAATGAGCTTCGCATGCTCAGATCGGATCTTCAACTCCGCCCACCGAGGAGGGACGGCTTCCAAATAAGGAGATCTTCAGTTTCACGCCCACCATACCACTCCCGTACTGTCAGTTTCCTGACGTTCAGCACCCTGGACAGCGCCGCAAGCCTTTTCAATGCAGGCAAATACCAGCCTTTTACCGCTTGATTTTAAAAAGCTGTCAGCTACAGGAAGGAACCTTTTAGAGTGGTCCAAGGCGATTCAAGTACTGTTTATGAAGGAGAACGCTTTGCATCTGTTGGTGAATCCCCTCCTAAGCCTTGGCAACTGGAAACTGACCTGCTACATCATAAGGTTTATTGTTTATTATTATAAGTATAGATCCTGTATCCATTGCTATATAATATATTCCTCTGCTAACTGATTTAATATATTATCTATAGAATATACCTGAAGAAATGATGTATTTGAAATTTTGAAGAAATTATTTAATTTATTCTACCCAAGAACTCTAATACTACAGCCAGGATCTCCAGGGAGTTCCACTCTGCCAAATTAAGGGCAGGAGTGGACATGAGTGAGCATCTCAGTGAGCTCAGTAAAATGAGGAAGAATTAATGTTAAGGGGGAACAAGTGCCAGAGCACAGTTTGATAAGTGTAATCATAAACTCATTAGATCCCAGCTGGAATAATTTTGTGTCCCAACTAGATAATTACAGTTATGAAGAGATGTCTCTGGAAGTCTTGTCAGGTAAACTGATTGCTGAGGACAATCTAAGAAAAGATAGAGCAAGCTTCCACAGGGAGAGAAGAGTCACTAGGAGGCCCAATAACTCAGATGGTGTAAATGCTATTGGGGAATGTTTTAGTTGTGGCTCAAGGGGACATTACAAAAGAGACTGCCCACGCAGCAATGGTATGGGAGGAAGGCAAAGAATGCCCTCTGGAAATAGGAGCAATAGGAGGTCACCCACACCTCATAGGGGACCTCAACACAGCTCCTCAAACCAGAAAAAGGGAAGGGGACCAGGAATGAGAACAGGTTTAAAAGGGACAAATTTAACCTGGAAGATAACTTCACCAACATGGTAGAAACCAGTTACCCCAGGCTCACCAAAAGGCAACGTGAGCAGCTATGGTTATTAGATAGTGGGGCAAGTAAGCACATGGTGAAGGACAAGAGCTTATTCACAGAGCTCCAGAGACATGATTGTCATGTCAAGGTGGCCAATGGTATAAAACCAAAGTTGTGGGTATAGGTAATGTGTGTATCCCGGGCTTGGGGAGATCAGTGGTATTTTCTATGTACCTGCCCTAGAGCATAACCTCCTTAGTACCCTGAAACTCAGTGAGAACTCTGATATAGAGGTGTTATTTACCAAAGGGGAAGCCATAGTGACCAATAATGGTCACACTGTTGGGAAAGTGTTGAAAATAAATAACCTGCCATATTATTCTCCTGTCACAAGGACTGAAGGTTCAGGGGCCAGCAACACAATTGACACAGATGACTCAGATGATGAGTCTCAACCAGAACCAGGAGTCAAGACCAGGGGTTACAAAGGAAAGAAGGGGACAATGGCAGCTACACAGGTAATCAAGAAAACACAAAGAGCGTCAGATTTAATCTGAGTCACATTAATGAACAAACCAGAGGACGCCAACACTGTTTCCATTGGGAAACCACTTCATGATGAGTGCGCTCATCTCATGCACCGTAGACTTGGCCACATTAGTTTCCCCATTATACAGAAAATGCCAGAACATTCCAGGGGTTTAAACATAAAGGACTGTAACGTCTTTATGGACTGCTCCATCTGTAAGAGCTAAGTCAAAAATTAAACCAGCACCCAGAAAATCAGAAAGGCAATCTGAATATAAATTCCAGCTGGTACACATGGATTTAGTGGGCCCTATGAAACATTCACTTGGCAAAAATCAGTATTTCCTGACAATAGTGGATGATTACAGTAGATATGGTTTTGTTTATCTACTTAAAACCAAGGACCAGGCCTTCTCCAAATTTAAAGAGTTCCACAGTCTGATAGAGAATCAGCATAGGGTCAGAATACAAAGGATATTAACTGACAGGGGAACTGAATTTAACTCAACTCAGTTTTCTAACTGGTTGAAAGAAAAGGCATAGTACACATGAAAACAGCCCCCTTTTCTGCGTTCCAAAACGGGGTTGCAGAACGGAGAAATGGAGTGTTACAGGCCATGGTGAGATGTGTCCTGGAGGATGCTAATCTCAAGTTTGTTTATTGGGGAGAGGCTGTTCTCTATGCCAACTATACATTAAATAGGATATGGTCCAGCGTAGTACACAAAACTCCATATGAAATGGTGTATGGACATAAGCCAAGCTTAAAGCACCTCCACGTTTTTGGGGTGATGGCAGACGTACATGTGCCTAAGGAAATCAGGAGAAAAGGGGAAAAGGTGTCAATCAGACTAAGGTTTATTGGATACGAACCAGGCTCTAAAGCACACAGGTTCATTGACACCAACAACAGAGTCGTGATTTCCAGGTCAGCAGCCTTCCACGAAAGCACAGATTGGAGCAGAATTCACGCAAATGAAATTCTGACTCACACACCTTATCAGGATCTGACCAGTCAAGAAACAGATGACTCAGAGGACAGGGGAGGGCAAGTGCCCCCCAAAACCCTAAAGGGGATCCTCAAGGGGAGTAAGGAGATACCCAGGAAGGAGGGACACTCCAAGCTTGAAGGCTACAATGATAGCAATGAGGAAGATAACATATCAGACAGCTCTGATACTCAACAGGAATCAATCAATAGGCCAGTCAGATCCACCAGGAACACAAAACCAAAAAGGTATGAGGATTTCATTACCTATGTAAATCAAGTGCCAGATACACCTCAAAGGTATGAGGACATATTAGCACTACCACAAAGGGAGCAAGACCATTGGTATAAGGCAATGGATTCAGAGATGGATAGTCTTAGGAAGTTAGAAGTTTTTACACCCTCCAGACTACCCAAAGACAAAAGGTGATAGGTACAAGATGGGTGTACAAAAGGATGTAATGTTGTTGAATTGAATATTGCCATTAGAAAGGCACAGAGAAGGCAGGGATTAATGAAAAGGATTTTCCATGGGGTGGCTGTGCACTTTCTACTGGCCTCCACCTCAGCCTAACTGAAAAAGTTTAAATAGGCCAATCACTGCACTGTTGTGTTTGAATCTTCCCAGTTCTTTGTTAAGCTCCACCCCTCCAGACTCAGGACTATAAAAGGAGCTAACCCAGTTCTCAGTTCCAAGTTCCAAGTTCCAACCTAGTTCCAGTCTGTCCCAGTTCCAGTCTGTTGCAACTGCCTGGGACCATTCAACTGGAAGGGCCCTGCCTTAAGACACAAGGAGGGCTTCTTGGAACTCCAGCCATATAGATGACTGCCTCATAGGAGGAAAAGAAAAAGACTTCAGAAAGAAGCAAGTGGACACTGATGTAACTTTTGACTGACTTTTATTACTTCTGTACTTTTACATTAATAAATAGCTTTGGATTTGGATCACTGAGCCCGGACTCTTCTTTGGTAGTTTCACACAGAAAAAGGTAACGAGCCATCCACCTTCAATATTACAAAAAACCCCAACAGAACATTTTAGATGAATGAAGAGAAAAATATCCTAAAAGAATGAGCTGTTTTAGAGCTGAGCCAGTGAAGCAGAGCAGTTCAGTCTCCCCTTCATAGATTGTCCGAATGCAAAGGCTGAGCAGCCAAAAGTCAGAGAAGCTTTAGCTGGGATTCCTGCAGAGAGTGGGGGTTGGCCTACGTGTTCTCAGGGGATCTTACAAATTCATAATGGTAAAATTCTGTGATCCTATTTATAAACTATACATGAAGGAATTTATTTATGTACTCAGCCTTTTAGCACTAGCCATGTTTAATATCCAAAATTGTCTGTTCTGCTATCTATTCTTTCTTCCCCTGAACAATTAGATTGCCCATATCTGCAGACCTTTTGTAGTATAAATTGGGTAGGGGATGACCAGACTGAGCCTGAGTGAGGGGTCAAAGGCATCATTAGTCTTGAATCCTGCCCACAGGAGATCTGGGTCCAGCCCCCCCAAGAATTCTGTGGACCCTTGTCTACCGCCTGTTTGCCTTGACAGTTGGTGGTTCCGATTCTTGTGGGCAGCATGAACCTGGGGTGAACCTTTATGTTCATTTGAACTGCTTGGACTTCATGATTTCCCTGCGATTGACAAGCAGATTGAGACGATTCCCCTCCTTCTCCTTTGGGCTCCTTCTCCAAAGGAACCAAGATTAATGAACCCCTATTGGGACCCCATACCTGCCACGGCTGCAGCCTTGGAGACCACAACCTCTCTTCGCCCTCCTTCCTTCTCCTCCTCTTTCTGGAGGAATAGGCAGCATTCAAGGCCTGGGCCAGAGTCTGAATGGTACTGTGTGAAAGGGGGAGATTTTTGACCCGAATGGTGTTCCTTTTCCACTGGATCTCCACAGGGGCTTTCTGGGTGCATCTTCTGCGGCCTTTGACAGAATGGATGTGCTTGGAAAGAAAACAGTGGAAATAATGATTTACAAATTCATCTTCCACAAAGAAATAGGGTTCAAAGGGATCATCCACTGGCCTTTCTTTTGTCAGATAGCCAAACTTCCAAATACTATGGATATATTTGAGAAGTCTGTGGTTGCTTATGTTACACATTGAAAAACATGTAGTGATCCAGACTTTCCCTTTAGTGGGTCCTGACAAATCCTCAAATGTTAAATGGAAAGGAAGAATTCTGTCATCAATGGAATCAATTTTCATGAAATGAACAAAGACATGGACTTGTCTCCACTTAGAGAGGGCCTCCCTGAGGGCTGATGTAGGTCCAGTTGTTGAGAATTGTTGTGATATGACAACACAAATCCCATTCCTCACAAGCATAGAAGTAAAAATTCTCATGAAGTTCTCTCCATTTTCTGTGTCTGAAGCAAAGAGACCAATCAAGGTCCATCTGAAGTGGAGAAGGAGTTGGACAATTACTGGGTACAGGAATCCTTTTTTGGGGAGTAACTCATTGAAAAAGGGGAATTGACTTTTATCACTTAAAGCCTCTGAAGAAGTATCATAACTGAACTGAAAAAGCAATGAAGAATGTTGTGTTATACTTAGGGTCAAATAAAGTCCAAAATATTAGCTTTTAATAAATCCAACATTGTTTTGATCAGCAAATTAAAGAGATTGTTGATTAGCTGTTAGGCAATATCAAGAAACAGAATTTTAAACACGGAACATTAACAACATAGTATATAAAAATGAAATTCAAGAAAGAAAAAGAATAAAAATGCCATTTCTGTATTACTGCAATAATTTACTGCAATCAGATTCATATGTAGATTTCAACTGAACTGCTTTGTTGCAATAAAGATCTGGATTCTATATAAATATTTGAATTCTGACTGCACTTTACTTTAACGTAATCTCCCAATAGGTTGTTTGTCTAACATGCAGTCCAAGACTCTGATCTCTCTCTTTCTTCTGCAATTGACATTCAACCTACAGATGTATTACATCTTCTGTCTTTGGAGCTCCACATATAAAAGCTTGTTAATTATAAGGGACTTAGTTAAATCTTTGATATTTAACCATAGTGTTTAGCTGATGAAATCTTGCTCAAGTAAACACCGCCCTAAGATATTTAGGCATTTCTGGTTTCTTTTTTTCTTCTAGAACATTTTTATTGAGTTATAAAATATTGTAAAATACAGAATACAAAAGTAAATAGAAAAGCAGTGGGGAGGAAAAGTGGGAAGAGAAGTGAGAGAGGATAAGAAAATAAAAAGAAACATTGACTTCTGACTCTCTCTGTTGCAGTAAAATAAGGCATTAAGATCAAATCAGAACTTTTTCCTTGTTCATAATAATATGAAGAAGCCATTTCTGTAAAGATCTATGAATCTATTCAGTAAAAAATCAAAATCAAAGTTTCACTCTTTTCCACTTCAAGCATGAAGTTCAGAAGTGGCTTCCATGTGGAAAGAAAAGTACTTATGTTCTGTTCTTTATTCAAAGTGGTCAGTTTTGCATTTCTGCCAACTTCTGCAACCATTTGTCCTTGCAAGGAATCAAAGTGTCCTTCCATGTTTGCCCATACAACAGTCTTGCTGCTGTCAACACATATAATAACAAAGTTCCATTTTTTTTTTCTCCAGTTCTTTTTCCATTAGACTCAAAAGGAAAAGTTCTGGTTTGATTTTTATCTCCATTTTGAAACTTTTCTGTATTAAAATATGAATCATAATCCACATTTTTTTCTTTACTGTATGTCTACCATAGATGATAAAAAGCCCCTTCTTTACTTTTACACTTCCAACATTCATTTGACATACCTTTGACATCTTGGATAACTTATGTGCTGTTTTTTTTTTTTTTTAATTTTTTAATTCGTTTTATTTAGTAATTAAACATAACCAAACAAACAAACACTGACATAAACAAAACGTAATCAAACACAAAACATATGTTACAGTCGAACCTAGTACGGCTAGGCTCATATCATTCATTGTCCATCATTTGTTAAGTCCAATTCAGAAAGTCTGTTAAGTCTTTTTCTTATCTAACCATCCATAAAAGTTATTCCAAGTTTTGTAATAGTCTGTTTCTTCCTTATTTTTAATTTCCATTGTCAATTTGTCCATTTCTCGCACTCAATTATTTTCTTCGTAAATTCCGCTTCTGTTGGAGTTTCAGTGTTTTTCCACTTCTGTGCAAAGGCCATCCTTGCCGCTGTAATAATATGGATCATTAAATAAAAGATTTCCTTCGGATAGGTCTTATTGGTGATTCCCAGTAAAAAAAATTCTGGTTTGAAATTAATCTCTACATCACAAATTTCTCGTAAGCATTGATGTATTTCTTTCCAATATTCCTGGGCCTTTCTACAACTCCACCATATATGATAATATGTACCTCTTTCCTTATTACACTTCCAACAAAAGGAGGAAAATTTATTATTCATTTTAGATAGTCTTGTTGGTGTTATATGCCATCTATAAAATAATTTATACAGATTTTCTTTAAATGGAATTGCAAGGGTTATTTTTTTATTTCTAGTCCAAATATTTTGCCAATCATTTAAAGCTATGCTGTGACCAAAATCTCTCATCCAGCGTATCATTGTTTCTTTGACTGTTTCTTCTTCCAATTTAGTTTGTAATAATACTTGGTATGTTTTTTAATCATTTTTACATCTGGTCCTAACAAGATTTCATCTAATTCGTCCTAGTTTTGCTAATACCCAATTCCTTTTTGTCTTCTGCATGTTTAGCTTGGAGTTGTAGATAGGCCCACCATTCCAATTCTATTCCCTGTTCATTCAACCGCTGTCTAGTTTGTAAATCTCCTTTTCATCTAACAGTTCTTCATAAGTAATAATTTTATCGTATCTTAGCAGGTGTGGATGCATCAAAGCTTCTAATGTTGATATCCAGATTGGTATTTGAATGTACATTTGTTTCTTAATTTTGAACCAGGTGTGTAGAAGTGTCTGTCTTACTTTGTGTTTCAAAACATAGCTGTGTCCCTTTAAACTATCTTGTCTAAGAAAAAAGTGCCATCCTGTCTGGAGATTATAGCCTTCTAATGTTAGTATCCTTGTATTTGTGTGATTTATCCAGTCTTTTATCCAAGTCATAGTTGCAGCCCTATAATACAGCTCCCAATCTGGTAGGCCAAATCCCCCCCTTTCAGTTGCATCTTGTAGTAATTTTAGTTTTATCCTTGGTCTTTTTTGCCAAATAAAATTTGATGTTAATCTATTTAATTCATCAAAGAAGGATTTTTTTTTTATGGGGGTTTTGAAAGAGAAATAGAATTTTTGGTAAGATATTCATTTTAATCGTGGCTATCCTGCCCATAAAGGATAATTTTAAATTGTTCCATCTTATTAAGTCTTCCTTATTTGTTTAATAAGTGGGTCATAGTTGTCTTTCTTCAGTGTGCTATGTCTGGGGGATATAATGATTCCTAAATATTTAATTTTTCAACAATTTCAATGCCCATTGTTGAGGTCAGTAATTCTTTCTGTTTACTTGTCATATTTTTAGTAATCATTTTTGTTTTCTTTTATTTATTTTTAATCCTGCTACTAAACCAAATTCATCCAATTTTTGTAAAAGTTTAGGTCCTGAAGATTGAGGTTCTTCCAGAATGAAAAGAAGGTCATCTGCAAATGCCTGTAATTTAAATTCTTCCCTTTTTACTTTTAGTCCTTTTATATCATTGTCTTTTTTAATTGTCCTAATTAAAGCCTCTAATGTCATAATGAACAGCAGTGGTGACAATGGACAGCCTTGTCTCGTTCCTTTTGTATTTGAAACTTTTCTGTAAGTCCCCCATTGATTAAAATTGTAGCATATTGTTTTTGATAGATAGCCTTAATTACATTAGAGAATTTAGGTCCTAACCTCAAATATTCACTTTGTTGTAGAATAAAGTCCCATTTCACATTATCAAATGCCTTTTGGGCATCTAAGAATAGCAGTGCAGCTTGGTCTGCACTCCGATCCTCATAATACTCTAATATGTCCAACGCTACTCTAATATTGTTTCTAAGATGTCTCTGAGGGAGAAAGCCATTTTGGTCAGGGGATATGAGTTTATTAAGTATTTTTTTAGTCTCTCTGCCAAGATCGTCATAAAGATTTTATAATCTACATTAAGGAGAGAGATTGGCCGATAGTTCCCTGGTTCTGTTAGATCGGAGCCTGATTTGGGAATGATGGATATTTTAGCTTCTTGCCATGATTGAGGACAATTCGCTTTGTCTAAAACTTCATTGAAAATTTTTACCATTTCCTTTCCTAAAATTTCTTGTTGTGCTTTATAAATCTCTGCTGGTAAGCCATCTGGACCTGGGACTTTATCTATTTTTGTTTGTTGATAGCCTCATAGACTTCTTGAAGGGTTATAAAATGGTTTAACGCTTTTCATCTTCTTCTGAAATTTGTGTGAGATCTGTATTTTTAAGTATTTTAAAATTTGTTCTTCTGTAACATGACTTGTCTCTGTGTATAGATCTTTATAGTATTTTTGAATAATCTGCCTTTTATCCTCCTCTTTATAACATATATCCCCTTGTTCATTTCTTAATTTAGTAATCCATCTTTTTCATTTTGTTTTTAAGTTTAGAGGCTAACCAACGTCCTGGTTTATTTTTTTCAAATTGGTATTGCTTTGTCTTCTTTAGTTTCTGAGCTAGTTCCTCCTTCTCAGTTAAATTTATTTTATGTTTAATCTTATCCAATTGAAATTTGACTTGCTCATCTTGTGGGGTGGTTTGGAGTCTTTCATGCCATTCATCATATTCCTGCTGTAATTTTATTTTCTTTTGTCTTTTTTCTCTATTTTTCCTTGCCATATATTTAATAGACACTCCTCTCATCACTGCTTTGGCAGTATCCCAATGTTTTGAAGGGAGGTGTCTTGAGGGTTATTTTCTTGAAAAAAATTCTAATTCTTTTGTCAGTATATTATTAAAACTTCATCTTTTAAAATCGACCTCTGGAGCATCCAATTGTTTGATTGTGGTTGTTGTCCTTCCCATCTAAGCCTAATCATATTATGGTCTGCTAGTGTAGTTGGTTCCATTGTTATATCTAGAATTCCTGAGTTTAATTTTTGGTCGCCCAAACCATGTCAAGTCTTGACCAGGACATGTGGTTAGAATAATAAGTAAACTGTTTTTCTTCGTGTTCCTCTCTCTCCAGACGTCACTAATATTAAATTCCTTCATGAGATCAAAAATATTTTGGTAATTTTTTTTCCAGATTGGTGTTATTTCCTTTATAGTCTAATAGTTTATTTGACTGCATTGAAGTCTCCTATGATAAATAACTGTTGATATTGCAATTCTTTAAGTTTATCATATAATTTCTGAAAAAGAATTCTTGGGGGCCATTTGGTGCATAAATTACCGCTAGTAAACATTTAATTTGTCCCAGTTCAACTTCTACCATAAGTGTCCTACCATCTTTGTCAGAGTATATTAATGAAGCAGGATCCTATCTTTTATATAAAGTACTACTCCTCTCTTTTTTTTTTCTAAAGCATAAACATATTGCCTAATTTTTATTCTCTAACAGATGTTTCTGTTTTTGGGTGATATGGACTTCTTGTAGTGCTATAATGTCTGCTTTTTGAATTTGTAGGTGCTTAAAAACCTTTTCCTTTTACGGTGAGTTTAATCCATTTATGTTCCAAGATATAAGATCGGATAGATTTACGTTTTATTGGATCCTATATTTAGCTCCTTGTAATTCTAATGTCCATGGGTTCTTCTGGAACTTCTGGTTTCCCATTGCTATCATCTTTACTGTCAGTTATATTTACCTTTTATATGTCTCTAATCTTTTCCTTTCAGCTCTCTAGCTTCTTCCCTGTCTTCATCTACTCCCTCCTGTTTAAGTGTTGGTCAAAAAACATCTCTGCTTTCTCTATAGTCTCAATTTTATACTTCTTGTCGTGCCAGGTAACCATTATACCTTCTGGGACTAACCATCTAAAGTTAACATTTTGTTTTATCAGTTTGGTCGTTAAAAATTATATGGTCTTCTCAAATCTCTTATTTTTGGGGGGGTTGTTTTTAAATTATTATTGTTTTATCGGCATACTGTAGAATATTATCTCTGGATCTATGTAGAATTTCATCTCTAAGGATTTCTTGACAAATTTAACATGTATCTCTCTTGGTAGGTTAAATCTCCTAGCGTTAGTTGGTTTGGACTCTGTACAGTTCGTCAATTTCCTTCATTAAATCTTCTTTTTCCATCTCTAGTGTGCCAGCTAAAATATCTGTCATAACCTCCCATAGATTTTCTTCCCTTTCTTCCTTCACGTTTTGAAATCTTAAATAATATGCATTTTTCTGACTCAGAGATGGATGATTGCAGTTTCTAATTCTTTATTCTCTCTTACTAACTTTTCTGTCAGCTCATCTACTCTCTTTTCCTCTTTGGTCACCTTTGTTTCTATTTCTAATATTTTTCCTGATTTTCCTCATCTCCTGCTGAAATATTTCAAATTTTTCGTCTATCTTTTGTATCTTGTCTTTCAAATCTTTTAACCGACCCAATTTCTCTTTCATCTCCTCATGATTTTGATCATCATTTCCTGCATGTTAACAATAAACTTTGTAGGTCCTTAGAAATTTACGTTCTTTTAGAAAGCGTTTCCTCAATTGTCTTTTGTGCAGAGGGGAGCTCTGCACTGTCAGAATGATTGATAATTGGTTAGGAGCTTTCTAACTATTGCCAGTCCTAAATATTGGTGGTACTCGTCATTTT
>SOZL01001508.1:0-16313 GCA_009733165.1 Naja naja
CGTGGCTAGCCAGTTGCCTTGCTTTAAAGTGGGTGGGCTTCAACTCCCAGAATTCCCCAGTTGCCTCCATGATGTACACTGAGACTGGAATGCACAAAAGTCACCCAGAAAGGATTAACCAGAGGGACAATTTTATTTTCTTCCCTTCGGTTTGTTTTTTGTTTTTAATATATAAATACCCTCCCTTGAATTCCCCAGCATAAATATTTTTGCAAAGCAGTTTCATCTTGCTAACACTAGACAACCTTGTGAAATATTTAAATCCGGGGCGGCGGGGGGGTTGGGAGGGCTTTGAGCATCCACCCTACCCACCCAAACTGGATTCCCCACCTTGGTGCCGTTTCGTTGGGGAGGGGGTGGGAAGTGTTTCGCTTGTTTCTTTTCAATTTTATTCTCTTTTTCTTCTTTTTTTTCATATCACTGCTGTGTTGTCTGTCGATCCTAATTTGCAAAACTGGATTCACGCCAGCGTCGAAACTGGTCCAGCCAAGTGTTTGGGACGCTAACCGTGTAAACGGTGGCATTATTCTTCTTATTCTTTTTAACCGAGCCACAATTGGAAGCAAGAAATGGGACACTAAGTCAAGTGGTGCAAAGGGGAGAAGGGGAGAGGAGCAGGACAAATGCTAAAGAGAACCCAGAGCCATTTGAGGGGAGAGATGGGGGAGGGAGAGTCCCTTTCAAAGAGGTTGGTCAAATCCTTGCACACCGGACGAGGATTTCCTGGGGCGCTCAGAGCGGGGAGGCCTGGACGCAAAGCAAGGACCATCCAGACGGTGTCCAGGAAAGAGGGGTGGGATTCAAATGGTTTTGACCACCGGTTCGGCGGGCGTGCTTTGCCTAATGCCGGCACGCAGCTTTCCCCGCACTGGCTGAGGTTGTGCAGCGCTGATCAGCTGAGAGGATAAAGGAGAGACGAGAGCAGGAGGGGTAGGTGGGAGGCAGAGGGTGGGATTCAAATAATTTAACCTCCAGTTCTCCGCCGGAATGATTTCTTCCAACAACCAGTTCCCCAAACTGCTTGGAAAGTTAACAACTGGCTCTCTCAAACTGCTGTGAACCAGCTTCTCTTCCTGTTCCTCTCAGCTGATCGTTGGCTTTTTTTTTTAAAACTGGTTCAGCTGAACTGCTCCAAACTGGTAGCATACCACCACTGCTAGGGAAACTTAAGGAGGCCTTAAAGAGACTGGACAGCCACTTGTGTGTGAAGCCCCCTGCTCATGCAGAGCGGGTTAGGCTAGATGACCGCCAAGTTCCCTTTCGGCTCTGTTCGGATTCTGACGCCCAGCCTGGGTCCAGGCCCAGGGAACAAAAGCATGTGCGGCACCACCACAGCAGGCGTGGAGAGACTGTCGACCGGAGCGTGGCCCGAACTGGGAAGGCTGAAACGATGGAAGACCGTTGATTGGCTTTGCCACTAGCAATGCCAGACGCCGAGGCGGGCTGACCAGTGGCTCCCAGCCCTCCCTGCTCCTAAGACTGGCTGGCTCCCTCGGCTCTGGGATGGGGGCAAGACAGGCTTGGAGAAAGCCCTGGTCCAGGCGAGGCTCTGAACGCATGGGCGTGGAGCATAGAATGGGGAGTTTGGCACGAGTTTAAACCATGGTCTACCCTGTGTTTGACCTGCTAGGAACCCTGGAATTCCCGACTCTTCCAGAACCCAAAAGAGGGATCCAATTTATTTATTTTTGTCATGCCTAGAATGTCGTTGCTCAAAAGTTTGCTGAACTTTTCAGAAGGGGTGGGACTTCAACTCCCAGAATTCTGGCTGGGGCATTCTGGGAGTTGCAGTCCGCCCATCTTGAAAGTTCTCGAACTTTTCAGCAACGCCGCTCTCGAATGAGAAACACCAACTACCTGCGAAGCACCGAGACTTAATTCACTCACTTCCATGTGCTTCGACAACCGCAAAACCCTCACTGCCTCACTTAACAACCACAGCAAACTCCCCCACCCTAAAATCAGATCAAATCCCAAGCAATCCTTATCTCCATTCAAACTTTCCACTTTTTGGTGGAGGAGCGGGGGGCGAGAATCAACAGTTTTCGGCAAACCGGCTAGTAAAAATGGAAAAAAACTCTCGGCAAGTTTTGCCGTATCCAGCCAACAAGCTGTTGGTCCACCTGCACTGTCACCCTCTCAAAGGGAAGTGTGTGTCTGTGTGTGTCTGTGTGTGTCTGTGTGTTATTTATCCGCCTCTCCCCAATTCTCTTTTCCACTGATTTTGAGAGTTTGGAGGAAAAACAAGAACTGCTTTAGGATTCCGTCACAGGCATAGAAACGGCGGTTCTGGAAGAGAGCTGACTTTAAGGATAAGAGTGGAATGTCTTGGAGCAGAGGAAGTCCTCAGGTTACAATGGTCTGTTTAGTGACCGCTCACCAAGTTATAACAGTGCTGGGGGAGGGGAGGAAAAAGTGACTCGGGGCCATTTTTCACCCTACGACTGTTGCAGAGTTCCTCACGGTCAACATTCGGACGCTGACTCTTATTTATGACCATGTCCTGGGGTTACGGCATCCCGTTTTGGTGACCTTCGGACAAGCGAAGTCCACGGGGGACAGCCAGCTTTGCTTAAACAACCCAAATTGGCAACTGGTCAACTGCAGGGATTCCCTTAACAATGGGGGTCAGGAAAGGTCATAAAAAGGAGGTAACATGAACCGAACCACCCATCTCGCTTAGCAAGGGAAATGTGGTGCTCAGTTGGCATCTGAACACCGAGGACAATTGGAAAGCACTGACTCGGGACGATTCCTTTGCTCTTATCCAAAGCTTTTCTTTCTTTCTTTCTTTCTTTCTTTCTTTCTTTCTTTCTTTCTTTCTTTCTTTCTTTTCTTTTCTTCCTTCCTTCCTTTCTTCCTTTCTCTCTTTCTCTCTCTCCAAGTTCTCACAAAACCAGAACTCCGCGCCCCGAGTCTTGAGATCCGCAAGGCTTTGAAAATGGAAGGATTTGCAGGTCTTGAACGAGGGGGCAGGAGGCACCTCCAAAATTGGCACATCCCTCTTTCATTTTCAGAGGTGGAAGAAAAAACCCCGGGTGGGGGAAGAGGAATACAGTGGAGCCCCTGCACTCCAGCAGCTTTTGGGCCCAGGAGAAGAGGGACTCCTTTAGCCCCCACACGCAGGACCCCCCACACCCCCATACCCGAGACCGGTCAGAGATGGTCCTGCAGCACCGGTCACTCAGCACTAATGCTGCGGGCAGGGTTGATTCTGCTGGACTGCCGCTGTGCTCGCCTCTGGTGCCCCGCTGGCATGGAGGCGAGAGACTTCTCCCCCTGCTGTGAAAGAAACGTGCTCCCCCCTGATGTCCTTCCAGCTGCTGTGCGGGTGGGGCAGCCCACCCCCCCGAGTCTCCGGCTCGTCCCCAGCAGGAGATCCGCTGCCAGCTGGGCTCGGCTGGCCCAAGGCACCAGTTCTTGGGGCTCAGCCCCGGCCCGCTCAGATGGCTGTGTCCCAGAGCACCGTCTGGTGGCGGTGGCAGGGCGGCGTGCCCGACTTGCGGCTCTCCGTGCTCCTCCGCCAGCTGGGCAGGATGGGCATGCTCTCCTGCTTGCAGAGGCTGTGCTGGGGCCGGTGACGGGCTTTGATCTCCTTGCAGATGCACCGCTTCCGCTCGATCACCTCCAGCAGCTTCCCGTCCCTCTGGCGCAAGCTCGGCAGTGCCTCTGGCGCAGGGGGGAGTGGGGCGTAGGGCAAGGCCTGCGAAGAGAGGAGCGGGGAGAGGGGTGTGAGGAGCCCCGCTTGGCTGCCCCGTGCAGCCTTCAGCCCTTCCTGGGCTTCAGAGCCGGAGAAGTCAGGCATCGGAGCCTCCCCGCAGGGTGGGCGGGAAGGCTGCAGGCACAAGTGGGCACTCCCGCACCTGAAACCAGCTTGACCAGCAAAAGCTCTCTTCAGGTCCTTCTGCCTTTGTCCTCTCGGGCTCCTGCTTGGTGGCCAAGCCCCCAAACCCAAATTGCTGGTCATCTGTCAGCATCTCCCTGAGCCGGGGGCAGACTGGATGGGCCTTGGACCAAGTCAGTTCCCCTGCGGTGGAGGGGTAGGATTGGGGAGGGGGATTTCTCTCTCTCTCTCTGCCTTGTTGGTTTCCAGCAGGAGGGAACGTCTGGGGCTCAGGGTTGAAAGGAGGGGTTCCTCGGTGCTCCCTGAATTTGGTAGGGTTTCTTGCAGACCTTTCATCAGTGCTCAAAGGAAGAGGAAGGAGGAGGAGGAAGAGGAAGAGGAAAAGGAGGAGGAAGAGGAAGGAGGAAGAGGGAAGAAGGAGGGAGGAGAGGAAGAGGAGGAGGAAGAGGAAGAGGAGGAAGAGGATGAAGAGGAAGAGAAAGGAGGAGGAGGAAGAGGAAGAGGAGGAAGAGGAGGAGGAGGAGAGGAAGAGGAGGAAGAGGAGGAGGAAGAGGGAGGAGAGAGGATGAGAGGAAGAGGAGGAGGAAGAGGAAGAGAATGAGGAGAGGAAGAGGAGGAAGAGGAAGAGGAGGAGGAGAACTATGGAGTCTCTGGTGTTTTCAGACCTTGGTTTTCTTGCAGACATTTCGTGACCCAACTAGGGAACAACATCAGTGTTAAGACGACCTTCACCAATTATCATTTATACTAATGATGTTCGCTAGTTGGGTAATAAAATGTCTGCACAAAAACAACAACCAAGGTCAGAGAGCACTGACCCCTTAATTTTCCTCCTCCTCTCTGCAACTCCCCCTCCTTCCTAGCACTGATGATGTTCCCTAAATGGGTCAGGAGACGTCTGTAAGAAAACTACCAAACTCAGACAGCACCAAGGACCCCACAGTCCTCCTCTTTCTCCTTCCTCTTCCTCCTCCTCCTCCTCCTCCCTTCTAGCACTGATGATGTAACCTAGTTGGGTCCAGAGACGTCTGCAAGGAAACCTCCCAGCTCAGATCCGTTTCCACATCAGATGTCCTGGTTTTCAATATTATTTCCATCCCTCAGATAATAACATACATCCTGCAAGTATTTTGCCTCCCTCCTTAAGTATCTGTGGACTTTTGCAAACACACACACACACACACACACACAAAATGGCTGAGCAGAAAGGCTCTCCTCTTCAGGTGCCATTTTTGCTCTGAGCAAAACCTCTCCCAGGTAGCCCCTCCTGCTGCCCCCTCCCCTCCCCTGCCCTCCCCCCTCCACCTACCGGGCTGCCCGGGTCCCTGGAGTGGCTACACAGCCTCTGCGTGTGGGTCACAGCCTGTCGGACGCCCGAGGTGGAAGCCGAGCGGCCCAGGAGGTAGCTGCCAGTGAAATCTGGGCAGGGGTAGGGGGGGTGGGGTGGAAGAAAGACACCTGTGAGTCCTTCTACCTCAAGTGCCCCTCCCCAACTCAATTGACACCACCTCTCCCCACCCCATAAGATCCAGGCTGCAATGCGGGGCAGGAAGGAAGGGTCTCACTCCCGCCGAAAGCAGAATCCCCCCCCCCGGTCTGCTGTGTTGAGCAAAGAGAGAGAAACTGCCAGGTGTGTGTGTGTCTGTATTTGTGCATCTGTGTGTGTTTTGCCTACTGCCCTCCTCCTTCCCCTGAAGGGCTCCTTGCAGCTGCATTGAGGACGCCTCCTGCAGCCCCCACCAGCCAGGCCGAGGCCTAAGCGCTGTGTGTGTGTATGTGCGTGTGCGTGTGTGTCAGAGGTGGGATTCAGCTGGTTTGCACCGGTTCTCCAGAACCGGTAGCGGAAATTTAGAGTCGTTCAGAGAACCGGCCCATGCCACCACTGACTGGCCCCGCCCACCCCATCTATCCTCTGCCTCCCATCAAGTCCCAACTGATTGGCTGGATCTTCTTTTGGTTGCTCTGCACAGGAGAAAGGAGCTGCAAAGCAGGTTAGTGGGGTAGGGAGGGAATGGGATTTTGCAGTATATCCTTCCCTGGCCACACCCACCAAGCCACACCCACAGACTGCCACGCCCATCAAGCTACACCCATAGCTGATCAGCTGGGTCTCCTTTGGTTGCCCTGCACAGGAGAATGGAGCTGAAAAGCAAATTAGTGGGGTGGGGAGGGAATGGGATTTTGTAGTATATCCTTCCCTGGCCATGCCCACCAAGCCACGCCCACAGAACCAGTAGTAAAAAAAAGTTGAATACCACCACTGGAGTGTGTGTGTGTGTGTGTGTGTGTGTGTGCTCCTTGCCCCTCCCCACTGGCTGAGAAGGAAGCCCCCCTGCCCTCCCCTCCATGGCTCACTCACCTCCGTTGCGGTGACAGGCAGGGAAGGTCTGGCAGGGGATGGGCAAGTTGGTCCTGCTGCCGGGCACCTTGGCAGCCAGGCACTCCAGGGCGGGCGCGCGGACCGGGATGCCGGACTGCGGGTGGCTGGGCACAGCTTTCTCCTCCTTCTCCGGCTTGGGCTGAGTGGCGTCGCTGCCTTCCCATGCCGGGGGGCAGTCTGGGGGCTCTGCAAGGGCAGGAAATCTTAACGGGGGCTCGTGCATCGATGACTCGGCGCCCTAGGGCCGTGATGGCAAACTTATGGCACTGCGCATGAGGGCGAATCATGTACACATGTGCAGGGGGCATGGGGGTCCCAACACGCATTGCCTTCTGAGGGCGTGCGTGTGTGCGTGCAATTTTTGGCACAGGAGCCCCAAAAGGTTAGCCATCACTGCCCTAGGGGTACATGGTCATCCATTGTAGAATGAGAATATCGTTCAAGTAGACAAGGATCCCCTTAGAAAGATGTTCGTGTAGCAACGGGCAGAAGTGGGGGCACCTGCAGAATGCCCAGCTCAGCCCCCCCCCACCAGTGCCCGGCCAGAAAGAGGGGGCACAAGGACAGAAATCCGCCCCCTCTCAATGAGCCCCTGGAGAGGAAATGCCCCTGGTGATCCCGAATAGAAGACCCCTCCCCACAAATTCTTCCCTTCAACGCCGCCCATCTTCCTGAGCAGCCCCCTGTTCATGCCTCAGTCAAGCCCAAAGCCCCTTCCCCACCATGAATCTGGGCTGCCAGACACTCTGTATCCTCCCCCACCCCACCCCGGGACCCTCGCCCACCCTTACTGTCAGGGTCCTTCCCCTTCCGGAGGCCGGCCCTCCTGTGCAGCATCCAGCCGAAGGCCTCTTCCTCCCGGCCGGCTGGCCGCTCTCCTCCCCGGCCACCACCTGGTGGATGCTGGCGAAGGCCCGGTCCCGCAGCTGGATCTTGACGGCCGAGGAGGCCTTGGGGCCTAGGCTCTTGACGCTCTCGTAGGCTGGGGGACGCTTCAGACCCACGCAGGGTGCCGGGTAAGTCCAGACCATGCCCAGCGGGGGCGGCTCAGGCAACGCGCAGATACGCTGTGCCTGACGGCAAGCAGGCACAGGAGATGGCCGGCTGCACAGCATGCCCTGCAGCACCGAGATCTCCTCAGCCTTGGCCTCCGAGGCCGCCGTGTGAGTCGTCACCTTCACCGCCGAGTATACCATGGTGTATGAGACGGCCGGCTTGTCCTTCCCCGGCAGCCCGGAGGGGGCGGAGGCCGCTGGCAGGGCCAGCTTGGCGGATGGGCAGATCATGCTGTGAGACACGGGCAGGTCCTTGTCTGGCTTGCTCTGGCCAGCTGGCTGGGGAGGTAGTGGCGTGGAGTGGCTACGAGCCCGTCCGGAAGGCGCCAGGGCCGCGTTCTCGGCTGCGCCCCGCTGGTGGTGGTGGCTGGGCACCTGCGGGGTCATGGGGGCTGAGGGGGCCGAGGGGGCATCCTTGGCATGGCACAGGATGGGTAGCTTGGAGCCGTCCGGGCCCCCCTTGTACCCCTTCTTGCCCTGGGGGAAGGCCAGCAGTGGGGCGCGATGCTGCAGAAGGTTGGGGAAGGGGGCTGGGATCTCGCACGGGGAGGTCTTGCTGCCGGGTGCTGCCTTGGTGGCCTCCTTCTTAGCGGGCCGGTGCCCGGGGGAGGCAAGGCCCCCATTGGGCCGGGCCTCCCCTGCTTCCTCGGGCAGCGGGTACTTCATCTCTTCATAAATGGCTTCGCTCTCATCCGAGTCATCGTCGGTGGCGGCAACGCCGTGGGAGGGAGGCCCAGGTCCCCGGAAAATGTCCCCTACCATCTCAATGTAGACTGGCTCATCCTCTTCGACGTCGGAACCCTTGGCTTGGCCGTGGGACGCAGACCGTCCATAGCGTTGCAGGCCGGGCCCCCCTGGAGCAGGGCCTGGAAGGCGCCCGGAGTAGGCCTCGTCGAAGGAGACAGAGAGATGCGTGTTGGGGCTGCGCTTGGGCTTCTGTGGAGGCACCTTGCGGGAGGCTTCTTGGCTCTGCACCCCGGCCTTCGGGCACCCTGGAGGAGAAAGGGAGGGAGAGGGTGGGCGAAAGGCCCCGTGCCACCCACAGCCAGGAGGCTGGACGATGATTCCTTTAGACGACCATATCTCAGAACAACGGAACAGAATCACAGAGCTGGAAGGGAACTTGGAGGTCTTCTAGTCCAGCCCCCTTCTCAATCTGGAGAATTTCTACCATTCAGACAAAAGGCTGTCCAATCTCCTCTTGAAAAAACCTCCAGTGATGACTAGAACCCTGGGCCATATCTAACAAAATGAAGTTCAACATAGAGAAAAGGAAAGTCCTACACTTAGGCAAGACAAACCCAAAGGACACTTATAGACCTATAGGTGAAACCAGGCTCCATACCAGTCACTGTAGTAAGAGATCTTGAACTCTTAGTGGACAACCAGCTAAAGAGGAGCCAGCCCTGGGCATTAGCAGCAGCCAAAAAGCCAATGCAATCTTAAATTGCATTAACAGAGGGAGACAATTCAGATCAAGGGAGGTGCTACTACCTCTCTGTAAAGCCTTAGTAAGGCCACACCTAGAGTCCTGCATCCCATTTGGGTCACCACACTATAAAAAGGATGTTGAGAGTCTGGAAAGAGTGCAGAGAAGAGCAACCAGGATGATTTTAGGGGACTGGAGGCTAAAACCTACGATGAACGATTACAGGAACTAGGCCTGGCTAGTCTAGGGAAGAGAAGAAGGACCAGGGGAGACAGGAGAGCTGCCTTCCAATATTTGAGAGCAGACTAGATGACCTACAAGGTCCCTTCCAACTGTTAATCTGACTTTAATCTGAAGGACCAGGAGGGACAGGAGAGCAGCCTTCCAGTATTTGAGGGGCTGCCCCAGAGAGGAAGACGGGGTCAGGCTATTTTCCAAGGCACCCAAAGGCCAGACAAGGAATAAAGGATGGAAACTGAACCAGGAGAGATTCAACCTGGAAATGAGGAGGAATTTCCTGACAGTGAGAACAATCAACCGATGGAACCGAAGTTGCCTTCAGAAGTTGTGGGAGCTTCATCCCTGGAGGCTTACAAGAAGAGACTGGATTGCCGTCTGTCAGAAAGGGTGTAGAGTCTTCCACTTGGGCAGGGGGCTGGACTAGATGACCTACAAGCACCCTTCCAATTCTGATGATCTGTATCTGCATCTATTTATCTGTGACACAAAAGTGTTGCATGGGTGTAATCGCCATGCCCACTCCTGCTTCACACCGCTGCATTCTGGACCAGTTGAAGCTTCTGGCTAGTCTTCTAGGGTGGCCCCACATGGAAACACATTACAGTAGTCAAACCGCAAGGGGAGCCCCCACCTCCCAGGAACCGCGTCCGAAGTGCCACGCCTCACCTGCTTTCTTGCTTCCCATCAGCTCCAGGGCACTCCGGCCTCCGTGCTGAGCTTCGTGCTGGGGTGCCGCTTGGGCTTGGCGGGTGGCTTGCGTGACCCCACCGCCCCGTCCGCGGGGCTGCTCTCCACGCTGCCCACTGAGTGGCAGGAGAGGGAACGGGGCGCCATGCTGCTGGCGCATGGATGCGGGGTGTGCTCCTGGGAAGCTGGCATGGTCATGAACCCCATCCTGAAATGCCGGCGGAAGGAGGCCACATCACGCACTTTCCCCATGCTCATCTCCTTGGCTGAACTGCAGGAAGGGAGAGGAGGGCAGAGGGTAAGTTGGCATCTTGGACCATTGGTCTCCAACCTTAGCAACTTTACGCCTGGCGGACTTCAACTCCCAGAATCCCCAGCCACTTTAAACCTGGTGGACTTCAACTCCCAGAATCCCCTGGGCTGCTTTAAGCCTGGAGGACTTCAACTCCCAGAATTCTCCATTCAACCATGCCTGTTGGGGTTTTTTCTCCTACTCCCTAGTGGAGAGATTCCAGAGAAAGGGATGACAAGAGAGTAAGCAGGCAGATTGCAGAGAAAGGGATTACAAGAGAGTAAGCAGGCATAGAGTTGAACTCTAGCGAAGCTGGCTGGGGAATTCTGGGGGTTGAAGTCCACAAGCTCCTGTTGTAAACAAATATGGGATCTGTTTGTGCTTCACCAGGAGATCAACGATCCAGGATCTCAAGCGTTGGAGGACGTCCGTCCGACAAGCAGGGGTTACCGGATGGGTAGGGGAAGCTGGATGTGTGCAATTCCACACCGTGAGTCTGATTCTCCCCCCTAATCCGAGTCTGGGGGCCCAGACTCACAGCATGGGAATCCATCTCCGGCACCCGCCCCCTGCCTCTCGTTCACCATGGCCTCCGTGTCAGTGACAAGACAGCAGAGAAACACCCTTCGGCGTCTCGGCCCGCAGCTGGCAAAAGCCTTCGGGAGTTGGCAGTGGTGGGATTCAGCCAGTTTGCAGCGGTTCAGGAGAACCGGTTGTTAACTTGCTCAGCAGTTTAGTGAGCTGGTTGTTGGGAGAAATCATTTGGTGAACCGGTTGTCAAATGAATCCCACCCCTGGGAACAGGGATGGGCCGGCCAAGGGCCCCTCCACCCCCAACCTTTCCTTGGCACCCTGGCAGATGCCACTGGGTGAGGGAAGAAAGTCTCTGCTGCTGCTCCCTGCTCCCATCAAGCCCGAAATTTGACATACGTGTAGCCATTTTGTTTAGTCTTCTTAGATATATTCGTTCTCTTTGCTGGTTAGGGGGGAGAGGGTTTTCAGGCTCGCCACCTTCCTAAGATTGGAGGAGTGGAGATAGAGAGAGTTGGCAAACCTTTTTGGGCTCCTGGGCCAAAAATGGTGCGTGCGTTTGCGTGCCAGCACCCAGAAGGCAATGGGTGCCCCCCCTCATGCCCCCTGCGCATACGTGTGCAATCCCCCCCACACCACCCTTTTACCTGCACTGAAATACAGGAAGAATACGGACATACTTACCTGCCCTGCACCTCCCAGCTGATTTTCAGCAACGTTTGAGGCCTCTTTTGGCCTTTGCAGGCCAAGAAATAGGCCTGTTTCGTCACTTCCGGTATTTCAATACCGGAAGTGACAAAACGGGCCTATTTTTTGGCCTGCAAAGGCTGCAGAAACTTTCCTGAGGCCTCCTGGGAGGCTGAAAAAGGCCTCCAATGGGCCGAAAATCAGTCGGGAGGCATGTGCGTTCACAGTGAGGTAAGTTTGCCTGTGGCACGCGTGCCATAGGTTCCCCATCACGGGGCTAGGTAGGTTCTCCTTCCCGTGGGAACGAAAGCTGAGCCTCCTGAGACCCAGAGGTGGAGACGGATGATGCCAAAGCCAACGTTGATTTCCTTCGATTGGGGAAATGTGACTTTTTTTGTTTCTAATTCCCAATATTATGTGGTTGTTGTCAGATCTGGGACGGCAACAGACTTTGGCCAATTCGAAGCTTTCCTTAAATAAAAGGAATTTGTTTTTGGAAGATGGGAACTTGGCTCTTTCTTCTTTTTGAAGTGGATTTCATCGCCTGGAAACCATGACTGCTCCGGAGACGGCGAGCCTTGCCAAGCAGCCAGTCTGCCACCCCCCCTGCCACAGACCCATCGGAGCCAGGCCCAGGCAAGGAAGAAAGGGAAGGGGGATATACACCCACCCCATGGAGGCTCCTACACCCTTGGGGCAGGCTGGAAGAGGAAGGAAGGGGCCACTCCTGGACAGGCCCCTCCTTTGGGCCACCGAACCTGCCCAAATGCCCTTATCCTGGCTTCCCACAACAGACGAAACTGGGTTAATACAACACGAGGGCTGCATTCCGAGCATACACAATGCCTGAACAGCCACAAAACATTCCGGCTGAGCATAATGCAAAGTCACACACACACACACACACACAGAAGCATCTTAAGTCAGCTTTCTCTTCTTGCACCACTGGAGACCCTGAGAAGTAGCAGCCTCCCCCCACCCCAATGGAACAGCCCCCCCACACCAGAGTCCCCCAGACAGGCGTGGGGGCCGGCTTTCACCCACCTTCCCTCCTCTCAGCATCCCTACAGGAGGGCCCTGTCCTGCCCTTCCCGTGGTCCTCCCTGCCCCTCCCAGCTGGCAGGTTTGGGAAATCGGTCCTCCTTTTCTCTCTCTCTCTTCCCCCTCCCCCCTGCCCAGGTTTTATTCTCAGGCGTGAAGGGTCCTGGGTACCAAAAGCATGAGGATGCAGCAGGATGCTGGCTGATGGCCCAGCCGTTTCCATGGAAACTGTGTGTCTGGGTGACCTGCAGGAGAAGGCAACATCAGCTTGCTGGTGCCTTAACCCCTTGCGTGCTGCCAGCTAGGAAGGGAGTATGGGGGGGAGACACACACACACACACACACACACACAAGCACAGGAGGGATGGAGGGGTTCCTCTGTCTTCGAGCATCCCCGAAAACCCGAAGAGATGGCAAAAAGACAACCCCACTCTCCTTCCCCTCAATCTTGGTAGCTTTAAGACGGGTCAGCTTCAACTCCCAGAATTCCCCACCAGCAAAGCAACAAAAGGGGCAGGCTTGCACCAGGGCCCAGTGAAGGTGGCACAGGATGGTCCCAAACCCTCCCTGCATCAGACGCAGGCCCCTCGTCTCTCCGAGACCTCAGCTGTCCGCACCTGCAGCTGGCGAACCACAACACACTGATGGGCATCCTCCCCCACCCACTTGCCTTTTTCCCTCCCCCTCTCCCTTCCCCAAGCCACACCATGCTCCGAGGCCTTGTGGGAAACACCTGGAAGTCAATGGAGGGCCTGAGGCTTTGGGTCTCCCTCCCTGCACAAGGAGCAGTGGGCTGACGTTGTGGCGAGACGATGGACGTTTCTGGGGGATCCCGAAACTTCATCGGAATCCCGCAGCTGGATGGTCCAATTGGACCTAAACCATCCCCGAAGAGACGGTTCACCTCCTGTTGATCCCAGAAACATTGCAAAGCCCTCGGTTTCACAGTGGAGGGATTTCCCTTTACAGCTTCCGAGACTTATCGTTCCCGTTGGCCAGGAATTCTGCCCTGCTGGCCCAGAGCCCAACTGGGGGCTTTTTCTGGAGCAGAGACCCTTCCTTGGCCTCTGAGCAGACTTCCCAGTTGCAAGCCATCCTGGGCAGGGGGTCTTCATAACCCCAACTTCTGCAGGAGGGGACATGGGAAAGCCGCAAAGGATTTCCCAGTCTGAAACAGGCTGCTGGTTTCCAGTGCTTCCCTGATCTGACACAACTCACCCACATTTAGGGGGTGGGGTAGTCCCATATTATGGATTTCAGTGTCTCTGAACCTTGGCAGGTTTGAGATGGATGGACTTCAACTCCCAGAATTCCCCAGCCAGTGTTGAGCAACTTGTGCAGTTACCAATAGAACGTAAGACTTGTATACCGCTTCATGGTGGTTTACAGGCCCCTCTAAGTGGTTAGCCCAGGGTCCTCAAACTTAGCCACTTTAACACTTGTGGACTTCAACAGGCATGGTTGAATGGGGAATTCTGGGAGTTGAAGTCTAAGATTGTGGACTTCAATCATGCCTGTTGGTTGTTTTTTCCCCCCTCCTACTCCCTAGAGTGGAGAGATTGCAGAGGAAGGGATTACAAGACAGTAAGCAGACATAGAGTTGAAGGCTAGCAAAGCTGGCTTGGGGAATTCTGGGAGTGGAAGTCCACCAGTCTTAAATCAGGGGTCTCCAACCTTGGCCACTTTAAGATCTGTGGACTTCCTCCCAGAATTCCCCATTCAATTAGCCTGTGTTTTTTTTCTCCTACTCCCTAGAGTGGAGAGATTGCAGAGGAAGGGATTCCAAAAGAGTAAGCAGGCAAATTGCAGAGCAAGGGATGACAAGAGAGTAAGCAGGCAGATTGCAGAGCAAGGGATGACAAGAGAGTAAGATAAAACAAACAGAATGAAGGATAATAACAAAGAAAGTAACAAACAGATGCAGAAGGAAGAAGGATAATAAGAAAATAACAAACAGATTACAGAAGGATAACAAGAAGAAGTAAAACGAAACGAACAGAGAAGGATAATGATAAGAAGAAATAAGCAAACAGATTACAGAAGAAGGAAAAGGATAAATAGAAAATGCAAACAGATTAAAACAAAGATGAAAGTAACAAACAGATGAAGGAAAAAGGATAACAAGAAGAATAACAAACAGATGCAAGAGAAAGGGATACAAGAAATGTAAACAGGCAGAAAGGATAAAAAAGAAGAAATAAACAAACAAAGTGCAGAAAAGATAAGAAAAAGAAATGCAGATTACAGAAAGAGATAACAAAAAAGAGAGTAAGCAGGCAGATTGCAGAGGAAGGGATGACAAGAGAGTAAGCAGGCAGACTGCAGTGGAAGGGATGACAAGAGAGTAAGCAGGCAAAGAGATGAAGTCTAGCAAAGCTGGCTTGGGGAATTCTGGGAGTCGAAGTCCACCAGTCTTAAAAGTGGCAAGTTGGGAGACCTCTGTTCTTGCCCTCCCCCCCTCAACCATCTGGGTCCTCATTTTACCAACCTGGGAAGGACGGAAGGCTGAGTCAACCTGGAGCCGGTTCAGGATGGAACTGCAAGCAGTCGGCAGAGTCAGCCTGCAACGCTGCATTCTAATCACTGCGTCGTCCCCCCCGCATGGCTCTTTAATTAATTATTCTTTATAATTCATTAATCCTGCTACCGACTTGCTACCCTTTGAGATTCCCCTCCCAACCTATGAGTCTATGGTGGTGTGATGACCCAAAGGGGCGAGGCACAAAGGCAACACAGTCACATAAGTGAGAAGAGTCTCTTTATTATCTCCAACTTTTTCTCTGGTAATATCACACTACTAACTAGAGCATACAAAACATTTGCCAGACCAATACTTGAATGCTCAATCCGTCTGGAACCCCATGCGATATCTGATATTAACACAGTGGAGAAAGTCCAGAAATATTTCTGAGAAAGAGTTCTCCTCCTCTACTCATTGCAGAATACCTTATGCCACCAGACTGAAAATCCTAGACCTAGAAAACCTAGAACTAGCTGCCTTCGTCAATCTAAGTATAGTATATAAAATCATCCATTGCAATGTCCTTCCGGTCAATGAATACTTCAGTTTCAACCATAACAACACAAGAGCACACAATGATACAAACTCAAGGTTAACGCGCACAAACTTGATGCCAGAAAATAAACTGACTTAGGCAGAGTGGTCAATGTCTGGAATATTCTACCTGACTCTGTGGGTTTCTTCCCCAAACCCCAAAAACTTTAACCTTAGACTGTCTACTATTGACCTCACCCTTTCCTAAGAGGTCTGTAAGTGCATAAGCAGCGCGCAAAGCGTGCCTACCATCCTTTCCTATTGTTTCTTTTTTATTTTTCTTATATGTAGCCATTTCATGTATTCATAACTATGTTTATACTTATACCTGTTATCTTGTAAGTGCTTGACAAATCAAATCAAATCAATCAATCAATCAATCAATCAATCAATCAAACTTTGCCCCCCAATGTCCAGGTTACCTTTGGTTGGAGAAAAAAGTCCCCCAGGAACAGCCTTGGAGTGGAGGAAAATCAGTCCGAAAACAAAGTATGTACAAACTGTAACACAAAATCCACACAAACCACGCTGCAGCAATTAACTGGACAGGACAGGAGAAGGAATTGCTGACTTGAAAGCCTAACAAAACACACACAGTTGGGAAGATGCCAGGAACCCAGATAAGCCTCGTCGATAACATATAACTCACGATTTGCTTCTAACAACTTGCTGCGCGCAGCTTCCCTTTTTAAGCCCTGTGTTCCCAGCTGCAACTAATGGAGGGAATCAGGGCCTTCCTCCAGTAAGCCAGGCAACCACGCACTCCCTTCTCCATTCCTCCCTGCGTGCCCTAGGATGAAGAGGGGGGACCTTCTGAATTCCCTTGTTCTACCTCTCCCCTGCTCTGCCCAGCTGGCCTTTGCCTTCCCCAGTTTCTTCCACAGCCAATGGAACCCCACTCCCACTCCCTGTCCACTGCTTTGCCTCCGCCTCTGAATCAGATTCTGACAGGGGCATGACAGGTGGATTAAAAGAACCAATCCCCAGTGTTCCCAGCACAGGATGCCCTGATGACTACCGGCTGGGTGAGATCATCCCTTCAATGACTCACCAGATCCATGTTGCCACACCA
>SOZL01001509.1:0-10794 GCA_009733165.1 Naja naja
CAAATACTCTTTCAGTTTCCAAACAGCCTCCACTCTCTCACACACTGACAGAATGCTAGCCAGATGAATACCCCATGGATACTGGTAGGCAGAGGCAGAATTCCCACCCCCCCTTATTTTCCTCCCCAAAAACTAAGCCCGATCACATAGTTTCAGAGTGAGCTGGTATCCAGCTAGTGAACAATACAGATAGCCCTGGACTTACAACCGTTCATTTAGTGACCAAAGTTAGAACAGTGCTGAAAAAAGTGACTTGTGACCATGTTCCACACTTACGACCACCATCTCCGTGGTCATGTGATTAAAATTACGGACGCTTGGCAACTGACTCGTATCATGTCTGACAGTCCTAGGCTGTATCGACAGAGGGGTAGAATCAAGATCACACAAAGTGTTAATATCACTTTACAAGGCCTTGGTAAGGCCACACTTGGCATTTGGCATCCAGTTTTGGACGCCACAATGTAAAACAGATGTTGGGTCCATGTCTTCGGTGTTTTGGCACATTCTAGTGCCTCACTATACAGATCTATCATTAATGCCTCTCATACTTCCTGGAATACTTTGTAGAACTGGGGTTTCATTCATCGTTTTGTTTCCCTATTGCATCTCTTAATTTCATTTACAGTTATTTTACTATTTAAAAAGTCCTTTTCTTCATCCGATATTTTAGGCAGAACCTTTTCTTTGAGGTATTGGGTAATATTCTCTTCCAGAGTTTCTTCTTGAGCATATCAATCAGGAAAGAATTTTTGGGCAATTACGTTCTTTTCATCTAACTGGGAGCATAATCTCCCATTTTCATCTCTTAGGACTATTACTGTTCTTTTTTTTTTTCTTCTTTTAAACTTATGTGCCAACCATCTCCTTCTAGAAAGTGCAGAAGAAGAACAACTAAGACAATCAGGGACTGGATTAAGAATGGTTGCTGGAATTGGGTACGTCTACCATTGTTTAACGAAAAGAAGAACGAGGGGTGACATGATCGCAGTCTTCCAATATTTGAGGGGCTGCCACAGAGAACGGGGGGGGGGGAAGGGTCCACTTATTATCCAAAGCCCCTGAAGGCAGGACAAGAAGCAACAGATGGAAACTCATCAAGGGGAGAAGCAACCTGGAATTAAAGGAGAAACTTTTAATTAACCAGTGGAACTGCCTGCCACCAGAAGTTGGTGCCTTGCTGGCTCAGGCTGTTAAATGCCTGCTCTTAAGATCCAGCTGTCTACAATTACTGTAGGCTCGAATCCCACCAGGCTCAAGGTTGACTCAGCCTCCCATCCTCTCGGGGGAGGTAAATTGAGGACCCAAGATTGTTGGGGGCAATAAGCTGACTTTGTAAAAATGCCGCTTAGTAATAAGCAGGCATATACAATGGAAGGAAAGCTATTGCTGAGCACATTGGGTTGTGCTCCAAAGATTGTAAGCTGCCCTGAGTCTTCGGAGAAGGGCGGCATATAAAATGCTAAAAAAAAGTTGTAGGTGCTCCATGACTGGAGGTTTTTAAGAAGAGACTGGACATCCATTTGTCTGAAAAGGTATGGGGTCTCCTGCTTGGGCGGGGGTGGTGGTGGTGGACTAGATGACCTCCAAGGTCCCAGCTTCCTGCTCTTTTATTCTGCAGAAATGTCCACGTTCACCTGTGCACAGGGCGACCGTGGGAAACTCATAGGAAACTCAAAGTTTTCCTCTCCTTCCAAGAGGGCTGGGTGGCTTGCCTTCTCCCCAACCCCCCCTTGTCTCCCCACTGCCCAGAGTTGCACACAAAAGCAACAACTCCCCCAAACCCAGCTCTCTCCTCCTCTCTCTTTCTTCTCTTCTTCTTCTTTCTTTTCCTGGAGTTGCTTGCGTGCCAATTAAACTGAGCATCTGATGCATTTTAATCTCAACACCGGGAGGCAGACCTTTCAAAAGTGCATGGGGGTAGAAGGTAGGGGGATGAGAGAGAGAGAGAAATCATCATAATAAAAATAATAACAAAAAGCCCCAAAGAGAGAGGGGAGAATGCTTCCATCCCCCCCTTCTTCTTCCTTTTTAAAACATTTTAAAGAAACTGAGGTAAGGAATGAAAAAGTTGTTTGATGCATAATTGATTGGCTTCGGAGGGCCTTGCAAATTGTTAACGAACCCTCGTAATAAGTGGAGGAGGAGGTATGGTGGGGGAAAATGGGCCTATTCTGACCTGCGGGGGCTGTGAAATCAGGAAGGGGGGACCCAGGGAGGAGGGAGGGAGGGGGGGGTCAGCCAGGAGGGATGGGGCTAATGAGAGCATCCGTGGCAAAGCAGGGCAGGAGGAGAAGAGAAAAAGAAGAGAGTTGCAAACAGCAAAACAGAACAACAACACAGGAGAGGAAAACCCACCAGAGACAGAGCCCGTGATTTCAGAAGGCTGCTGAGTTGGCAAAAGTGAATTCTTGCAAAATATATATATATATCTCTACTTGCAACGTCCCCCTAAAGATCTTGATGGGGGCCTTTGTTGGTCTTGGGAGGGGGCTAGGGAGTTTCAGGGTGGGTGAGCTTAATGAAGAGGAGGGTTAGAGGGGTGACACGATAGCAGTTGGCCAGGACTTGAGGGGTGGTCACAGAGAAGAGGGGATGGTGTCCAGCTATCCTGCAAAGCACCAGAAGGCAAGACCAGCAACGGTGAACCAAGAGAGAAGCAACTTGGAATGAAAGAGAAACTTCCTGGCAGTCAGAACAATTAACCAGTGGAAGAGAAGTTGTGGGAGCTTTACCAAAGGAGGTTTTCAAGAAGAGACTGGACAGCCATTGGACTGACATGCTATAGGGTTTCCTGCTTGGGCAGGGGTTGGGCTAGAAGACCTCCAAGGTCCCTTCCAACGGTGTTATTCTGTATTCTGTAAAAGTTCAGAAGAAAAGAACTAGGGGTTTGTTTTGTTTTGTTTTAGTTGGACTTATAAGCTGCCTCTCTCCGAAGGACTCAAGGCATGACCTAAAAGACAGAAAGTACAAAAGTTAAAAGAAATTAAAAAGATATTAAATTATGCCAAATAAACAATCGAATTAAAACCCCTGATCCCCCGTCAGTCCAGGCCGGATTGCAAAAATAGCCATGTTTTGAGGTCGCAAGGAAGGAGCGAGATCAGGGGCCAAGCGCAACTCAAGGGGTAGTTGATTCCAGAGGGTGGGCGCCCCCACAGATAAGGCCCTGCCCCTAGGGGCCGCCAGCCTACACTGTTTAGCTGACGGTATCCCCAGGAGGCCCTGCCTGTGGGAGCCACAGGGCAATTGGTGTTTGTCAGCGAAGGAGACGTTTTGCAAGTACTCGACCCAAGCCATACAGGGCTTTATAAGTTGTTACCAACACCTTGAATCTCACATGGTAGATTAGGGTGACCTGGTGGTCTTGCAGTATCTTGAGGGGCTGCCCCAAAGAACAGGGGGTCAACTTATTTTCCAAAGCACCAGAAGGAAAAGCAAGAAGCAACGGGTAGAAACTAACCAAGGAGAGACCCAACCTGGAATTAAGGAGAAAATTCCTGACACTGAGAAGTGTCACCAGTGGAACAGAAGTTGCCTCAGAAGTTGTGGCTTGCTCCATCACTGGTGGTTTTCAAGAAGAGACCTGACACCCATTTGACCGGGATGGTAAAGAGCAGAATTGAGCAACCTTGGGAAGTTTTAAGACTTGTGGACTTCAACTCCCAGAATTCCCAAGCTGGGTGTGCCTAGTCTAACCAAGAGAAGGATTAGGGGTGACGTGATGGCATTCTTCCAATATCTGAGGAGCTGTCACAGAAAAGAGGGGGTTGATTTCCTCTCTAAAGATCCTGAGGGTAGGTCAAGAAGTAACTGATGGAAACCCATCAAGGAGAGACCCAACCTGGAACTAAGGAGAAATTTCCTGACTGTGAGAATAATTAATCCGTGGAACAACTTGCCTCCAGAAGTTGTGGGTGCTCCAAGACTGGAAGTTTTCCAGAAGAAACTGGGCAATTATTTGACCTGGACAGTTTAGGGTCTGGGCTAGAAGACCTTCAAGACCCCCTACGCATCCTATGTTCTGCCTTCTATGACCCATCCTGGGCAGGCTGACCCCATGTTCCCAGCACACCCTGTTGAGGTATCTCAGGTTAGGAAGGCAGATTCTGGTCATTGCATCCAGGTCATTCTCCCATCCAGGCTGGGATTAGGCTGGAGGTAGTTCTGGTTGGGAGTCTACAGAGGGTGATTGTTTAATGCACGCCATACTGCACCATGTCCATTCTTGGTCCTGAGCTACAAAGTTTGTTCTGTCTTTGTGTTGTGGTTCACCGGCAGCAGGTGCGGATAGCTGAGGCCTGGGAGAGCGAGGACTCAGATGAGGCCTGTGTGATGCAGGGATGGGGCCAGGACCATCAGGGAGTGGAGTGCTGCCTTCGAGGTTGTGGAGGCTGGCAGCAGTGAGGAAGAGGTCCCCGAGGAGCCTGTGCCCAGTGCACGCGCGGCAGGGCTGCTCAAGGAAAGAGCAGCTGCAGCAGCACAGGCTACCGGGAGTAAGGCTGAAAGGTCATGGCCCCTCCCTTAAGGGATAAAAGCCAGCTGTTGGCTTCTTTGCAGGAAGCAAAGAAGTTTTTGCACTCAAGCCTTGTGGACATTCGGAGTATCTTGGTTGGTGTTTGGAGACTCTTTGTGTTTGAACTATTTCTTGGTAACTTTATCTAGTGTCCTTGGCAGCCTTGCACCACCTTGGCAAGGCTCGTTTTATCAGAGACAATGAGTTTTAATAGCCTTTTAACCATGAAGGAACAGAATTGGGAGAGAAGCATTAAAAGGTTTTGCTGTTACCTCCACCTGGCGTTGGTTTCCTTGGAACAAGGTTTGGGTCAGAACACTTTGAGATACAACGATTTCAGATGTGGAGATGCCACCTCGGTGTTGTTATGCCGATGTGGGAAGGGCTGTGGGTAAGGAAGGGAGGACTTGTTTAAGACTTCATTTTGCATTGCTTTTCAGGTGTGTTTCGCAGCAACTCCAGTCTAAAGGTGGAAATGAACCTCACCATGGATTTCTAGAGAAGATTTTTCCAAGTGTCCTTCAAAACCAGACCAGACCCAAGATGATGGACAGCAGCAGCAGCAGCAGCAGAAGAAGAAAGTTAAGTGTTCATCTTTGGTCAAAGGCTGGCATGAAAGTGTGTTTAAGAGATGGGCATCTGAGAACGATCATAACTTCTGAAAGTGACATTCTGAAATAGGAATTGTAAATGTGAATATCCTTAAAGGTGCTTTTTCAAGCTGCTTCAGTTGGACTTTCTTGTTTCTTCTTCGAAGATGTTTCGCTTCTCATCCGAGAAGTTTCTTCCGCTCTGACAGGATGGTGGTGAACAGAAGGATTTATACTCCTTGCAGACAGCTGGTCATTTGCATCCTTTTAGAGGGTTGTTGAGGCCACTTGGAGGTTTGTTTATATCTTCAGTTGTCCCAGAGGTGCTTTTTTAAAGAGGCACCGAGACTTTCTGGTTTTTCACTTCTCACCCAGAAGCTTCTTCGGCTCTGACTGGATGGTGGAGGATGGAAGGATTTATATTCCTTGCAGACACAGCTGGTCATTTGCATCCTTTTAGAGGGTCGTTGAGGCCACTTGGAGGTTTGTCTGTGTCTTCAGGGTCCCCAGAGTGGTGGAAATGGTTCCCGTGAGTCCATGTTTTTCTTTCTCTGGAAATCTCTTCATACTCCCATACCTGTCAAAGGGCGTTCATCCCAAACTGTGTAGCTACAAGTCTGTAGAGATTCTCAGTCCTCCAGGTCATGGTTGTCCCAAAAGTGGTTTTCTTCAAGAGGTAACTGGACCTTCTTTGTTTTGCTTTGAAGACATTTCACTTCTCATTCAAGAAACTTCTTCAGTTCTGACTGGATGGTGGGGAAAGGAAGGATTTATACTGCTTGCAGACAGCTGGTCATTTGCATCCTTTTAGAAGGTCGTTGAGGCCACTTGGAGGTTTATTTATGTCTTCAGTTGTCCCAGAGGTGCTTTTTAAAAATGGCACCGAGATCTTGGTTTTTTCACTTCATCCAGAGCCTGCTCTGACTGGACGGTGGGGAACAGAAGGATTTATACTCCTTGTGGACAGCTGGCCATTTGCCTCCTTTTTAGAGAGTTGTTGAGGCCACTTGGAGCTTTGCCTGAGTCCTCAGTGTCACCTGAGAGGTGCAAATGGCTGTGGAGCGTTCTTGGAACTGCTGAAAGGATTGCGTCATGCAGCTGTGCTTTCTGCAGAATGTTTTTCTGCCCCGTGTCCCTTCATGGTGCACCCTGAGGACACAGACAAGCCTCCAAGTGGCCTCCACGACCCTCTAAAAGGATGCAAATGACCAGCCGTGTCTGCAAGGAGTATCAATCCTTCCCTTCCCCACCATCCAGTTAGAGCTGAAGAAACTTATGGGATGAGAAGCGAAACGTCTTCAAAAGAAAGTCCAGAAAGTCCAGTTGCCTCCTGAAGAAAACCACCTTTGGGACGACCAGGACCTGGAGGACTGAGAATGTTTGTATGGTTGTCAACACATCGTTCCTACTTTGATTACAACCCTTTAGAATACAAGATGGATCCCCCTGGATCTGATCCAAGGCCCAGCTAACAAAGATGGTGAGGGGACTGAGGGCTAAAATACATGAACAACGGTTGCAGGAACTGGGTATGCCTAGTCGAATAAAAGGAAAGACTAGGGGTGACATGATAGCAGTCTTCCAATACTTGAAGGGCTGCCACAAAGTGGAAGAGATCAATTTATTCTCCAGAGCACCAGAAGGCAGGACAAGAAGTAACTAACCAAGAAGAGAAGCAACCTGGAATTAAGGAGAATTTTTTGGGGTCAGTGAGAACCATTAATCAGATAAACAGCTTGATAAACAGATAACAGATAATCAGAGTTAGAAGGGACCTTGTAGGTCATCTAGTCTAACCACCACCCAAGCAGGAGACCCTACACCATTTCTGACAGAGGGCAGTCCAGTCTCTTCTTGAAAGCCTCCAGGGATGAAGCTCCCACAACTTCTGAAGGGAATTTCTGTTCCAGGGGTTGATGGTTCTCACTGCAAGAAGATTTCTCCTTATTTCCAGGTTGAATCTCTCCTGGATCAGTTTCCATCCATTATTCTTTGTCTGGCCTTCAGGTGCTTTGGAAAATAGCTTGATCCCTTCCTCTTCTTTGGGGCAGCCCCTCAAATATTGGAAGATGCTCTCCTGCCTCCCCTGGTCCTTCTCTTCCCTAGACTAGCCAGGCCCAGTTCCTGCAACCGTCCATCATAGGTTTTGTTATGTATGCAGGTTTAAAGTCATTGGTTTAGTTTGAACTGTTCTTGTAAAATGTCAGAAATGATTGGTTTAAAAAGTGCAGGAAAACCCTGCACTCTGATTGGCTGTCAACTGCGGCTGCTGGCTATAAGTAGCAGCCGCAGCCCAGCCAAAGTGGGTCCGTTCCGAGCTGTAGTCACTAATAAACAAAGAGCTTGAAGCACTCCGCGCCTGTCTCTTCATGCAAACTTAACAGGTTTTATCCTAATCATCCTGGTTGCTCTTCTCTGCACTCTTTCTGGAGTCCCAACATCTTTTTTTAATAATGTGGTGACCAAAACTGGATGCAGGACTCTAGGTGTGGCCTTACTAAGGCTTTACAGAGTGGCATTAGTACCTCACTTGATCTGGATTGTATCCCTCTATTAATGCAATTTAGGATTGCATTAGCTTGTTCGGCTGCTGCTGCACACGGCTGGCTTCAGAGGTTTTGGTGCTCAAACACTGAAGGCTTTTAAGAAGAGACTGGACAGCCATTTGTTTTGAAATGGAATAGGGTTTCCTGCCTGAGCAGGGAGTTGGACTAGAAGATCTCTAAGATCCCTTCCAACTTTGTTATTCTGTTGAAGTTGCTGAGGTTGGCTCTCTTCCCCTGCTCTAGGGCTAACCATCAGAGCATCTCAGAGTCCTTCAGCTTCTATGTAGAAGATGCTGATCAACTTGGAAATGTCTAGTTTAATGAAAAGGAGGACTAGGGGTGACATGATAGCAGTCTTCCAATATTTGAGGGGCTGCCCCAAAGAAGAGGGGGTCAAGCTATTCTCCAAAGCACCAGAAGGCAGGATAGAAGCCATGGGTGGAAACTCATCAAGGGGAGAAGCAACACAGAATTAAGGAGAAACTTCCTAACAGTGTGGACAATTAACCAGTGGAACGACTTGCCTCCAGAAATTGTGGGTGCTCGGTCATTTGAGGTTTTTAAGAAGAAACTGGACAGCCACTTATCTGAAATGGTCTAAGGCAGTGGTGCCTCGCCTTTTGGGGCTCCTGTGCCAAAAACTGCGTGCGCTCTTGTGCCCGTGTGCTCACATGCCAGCACCCAGAAGGCAATGCATGCAGGCCCCGACCCCTCGCGCTACGTTACAATTCCCCTGCCTCCCCCTTACCTGCCTCTCAGCTGATTTTCAGTTTATTTAAAAATAAACTGAAAATTTCATTGAAATAAACTTTTTCGGCCTCCTGGAGGCTTGAGGAAGGCCTCTGCAGGCTTTGCAGGCGAAAAATGGGCCTGTTCATCACTTTCTGGTATTTCCAGTACAGGAAGTGATGAAAGGGCCTATTTTTGCCTGCAAAGCCTGCAGGCTCCTATGGCAGGCCGAAAAAGACCTAAAATCAGCTGGGAAGTGCGCGCCTTGCATGCAGGTAGATGCCCTGGGGCTCACATGCCTGCAAATGGTCTCTCTTGCAGGTACCTGTGGCATGCATGCCATAGGTTCGCCATCGCGGGTCTAAGGTCTCCTGCTTGAGCAGGGGGCTGGACTAGAAGACCTCTAAGGTCCCTTCCAATTATTTCGTTATTCTGTCAAACAGATGTCCTGTCAAACATCACAATCCATAACTACTAGTCAAGATCTCCGGGATGGATCATGAAGCTAAAAATTCTGGCACAGTTTACACCCATGCAAGAATTCATGACTAAAACAGAATTCTGGTTTGTCCTGCAGGTCTGACATCCATCTGACTACCTCAGCTGAGCGGTATCTGCCCTACAGAGTAGAAATCTCAGTAGTCGGACCTCCAGGATTTGAATGGAGATGTGTGTGGACAATAGGATGAAGATGCTGAGGGTGAATCATGTCTCTCTGCATGATCTTTGGGTGTTTCACCTTAACACACTAAGTCAAGTCAGGAAGCCTTGGTCATGCTGGTTTATTTGTGGGACCTTGGTGTCTCTGATCTTGGTTGTTTTAACAGATAACAGAATAATCAGAGTTGGAAGGACCTCAGAGATCATTAGTCCAACCCAGCGCCCAGCGGAGACCCTACACCATTTCTGACAGATGGCAGTCCAGTCTCTTCTTGAAAGCTTCCAGGGATGAAGCTCCCACAACTTCCAGAGGCAACTTCTGTTCCATTGGTTGATTGTTCTCAATGTCAGAAATTTTTCCTTATTTCCAGGTTGAATCTCTCCTTGTTCAGTTTCCATCCATTATTCCTTTCTGGCCTTCAGGTGCCTTGGACAATAGCTTGACTCCAGCCCCTCAAATATTGGAACTGTGCTATCCTGTCTCCCCTGGTCCTTCTCTTCCCTAGACTAGCGGCCCAGTTCCTGCAACTGTTCATCATTATGTTTCAGCCTCCAGTCCCCTCATCATCCTGGTTGCTCTTCTCTTTTTCTTTCTAGTCTCAACATCTTTTTTATAATGTGGTGACCAAAACTGGATGCAGTACTCTAGGTGTGGCCTTACTAAGGCTTTATAGAGTGGTATTAGTACCTCCCTTGATCTCGATTGTATCCCTCTGTTAATGCCTTGTTGCATTGGCTTTTTTGGCTGCTGCTGCGGCTGGCTCCTATTTAGCTGGTTGTCCTCAGACTCCAAGATCCTCTCCCAGTTCCTGCTATTGAGCCTGGTTTCACCCAGTCTATACATGTACTTTTGGTTTTTCTTGCCTAGTGTAGGACTTTACTTTTTTGCAGATGTTTGGTGCTGACTAGATAACATTATCAATGCTAGAAGGAAGTGGGATTTGCAGAGAGGAAGGAAGAGGAAGAGGACTGTGGTCCTTGGTGCTGTCTGAGCTTGGCTGTTTTCTTGCAGACATTCATCACCAACAAGGTAACCTCATCAGTGCTACAAGGGAGTGGGGTTTGTGGAGGAGGAGGAGGAGGAGGAGGAGGAGGAGGAGGAGGAGGAGGAGGAGGAGGAGGAGGAGGGAGGAGGAGGACCATGCGGTCCTTGGTACTATCAAAGTTTGGTTGCTTTCTTGCAGATCTTTTATTACCCAACTAAATAATACCATCAGTGAAGGCAGTGACCTTCTTGTCCTATCTCTTTTTGTAAACCTCCTGTGATGGAACACCCACAACTACCAGGGGCAGGGGGTTCCATGGGTTGATTTTCTCTCACTGTTAGGAAGTTTCTCCTTAGTTCAGGTTGCTTCTCCTTGATGAGAGAGAAAGAGAGAGAGAGAGAGGGAGGGAGAGAGAGAGAAAGAAAAGAAAAGTGAAAGAGGAGAAAGAGAGAGAGATCGATCTAATCCTACTCTCTCTCTCACACAACAAACACACACAGAGGCAGGGGTGGGATTCAAATTTCTTAACACCTGGTTCTGTGGGTGTGGCTAATTTGAGCGTGTGGCTTGATTGATATGTCATGCTGACTGGCTGGGCATGGCTTGTGTATGTAAATATTATAAATATTTATGTAAATATTGAATTTTTAATTAAAAAGAGCAACTTTTCCCCAAAACAGGCAAAGCAGGGAGGCAGATTGAGTTGCTCACAGAATCACCGATTCACTCCAGAGTCTGTGTTTCTGACATCGGCTATCTGAGTTTGC